>OENM01000175.1:12047-35522 GCA_900239745.1 Rotaria magnacalcarata
AACGACTAAGTGTATTAGAAATTACAAGAAACAAATGTAAACAAATGTAAATCACAGAAATTATCGAACTATATAGTGAAAGAAAATATTGATTTCTATTGATTACTGATGATTTTTTACTAATTTCCTTCTGGTTCAGAATGTGGAATGTTTTCAGTGACCACTGTTGATTTCTATTGATTTCTCATAATTTTTCAACATTTTTGAATCTTTCCAATGATTTCTACTGGTTTGCAATGATCATATAAAAACTGATTTCCAGTCATAGAAATCACTGGAAATCACTAGAAATCATAAGAAATCAGTTTGTTCCCCCTTGCCACAAACAGTAAATACGATTAATGCGCCGTATTTGCGCATAACTGTGACGTAAAATTGGCTCTGCGCGTAACTACGGCACAGTTGATAAAAAAGAGGCGACATGGGTACTTTCCTATTTCTTTTTCTCTCTTCTCGTTTGTCAGGAATAGATCGAGAAGAAAATCTAGAGAGATGGGAAGAGCATAGAAAAATAGATAGTCGCTGGATATATTTATAAAATCCATTTACCTTTCTATTTCCTAAATACCTATCGAGCGAACGTCCGTCACACTCTATATATATTTCATAAACATTCATCTATACAGGAAAAGATTATTTCTCAATTACCGTTACTTCTCTAGTCAAATCTCTCTAGAAGAATCCCCAGGGAGTTCCTAGGGATTTCGTTGTTTTGCGGGGACTCCATGTGGAGTCGTTGTGGAAGAGTGGATTAGGGTTTCCAAGGCTACTTACGCCTCCACACTGTAATTTGTTTTAAATTCTATTTTGTAGAAAATCGACTTTAAATAAGCTACAGCATTTTCAAACTTTTATGATTCATCCATCGAATTTCTATTATTTAGAAAATGCTTGATTTTCCAAACAATAGAAATTCAATTTAATTTACTGTATAAAATCCAAACTTGAATATCAATATTTTATTTTCAAGAAAGTAGAAATTCATCACTGAATTCATATAGGCATTCCTAGAATATCCTGTGGGAATCCATATAGGCATTCTATTTTTTACAGTGCACACGTACTTGTTAATCTTCAGATTCCTCTTCTTGTTATTACTATTATTATTATTTTAAAACAAATATAATATTCCATCATCATGGTTCCTACAACATTTTGGCTTATGAAATGTAAGTTATCTCATAAAATATAATAATTCATTATGTAAGAGAAATTATAATTTTACCTTCTATACAATCAAATGAATTAAGACATAAGAATATGTATAATTGAACGTAAAATAATCTATTTGTTAAGTAGCTCTTGTCGAGTCCGACTGATGCCTAGATGGTACTTTGGCACACAATAGGTTAAGTTGGTGCAATAGATATGAGATATTTTAACTAAAGGTAATAGTATAGGACCAATCGAGAATGTCATGGATGGATATTTCAAAAGAAACTTTCGATTCCTATGTTCCAAGAAAATTTTTAGTCATATTTTTCGTTTTAACTATGTTATCTATTCTTTTAGTAATGGTCTTTTTTGTGCTTTTATGCACTTTTTTTCAAATAAGCAGCGCGCAACCATTACTTTATGAAGGTGATGATGGCGATCAAATACAACTTAATAATCTAGTTTTCACCAATCATCTAGCTCGTCTTAGTCGACTTCCTTCTTATAATCATTATAAAGCTAATTTCCCTCAAAATGTCTACGAAGATCATTTAGCAGAAGAAACATTTTACCGAAATAAACAATTCAATCCAGGCAATTTACAATTGGCCAAACGTATCATTATGTTACCACGTATTGGCCGTCGCTAAATTTGATTGAAACCCCAACAACAACAACAACAAAATTCACTGTTATATTCACGTTTCTTTATAGAACATAAAAAAAGATGACGATGTATGTCAAAGGAAGAAGCCGAAGAAAATAATAAATAAAAAGGAAAGTAGATTGTCTATTTGACCTGATCATCCGTCATCGGTGTAACAAATTTTATTTAAGACAGATGTTGTAAAGATGTAAAAGATATTATTCGTTACTGCTGCAGCTTTTATTTTTATTTGTGATCACACAGAGAAACTGGAAGAATAGCGTTACCACTATTCTTTAGTGTACATATGATGTTAGTTACACTACTCCATTTTCTAACTTTCCAGTTCTGTTCCAGTTCTGTCTTTCAACACAATGCAATCGCCTTATATATGCACACGAGAGAGAGAGAGAGAAGAAAGAACAACAAATATATGATAGACATTTCCACCTTACATTAATTACGTTCAGAAACGTAACCACATTGCGCAATGATATACGGATAATATTTAGAAGAATATCAGATACATTAATGATAGTAGTAGGTTATAAAACATCCATTGAGAATAACACATTCTATAACACTGATGAGAAAGTAATAGTCCCGCCTGCACGACAGTCCCAAAGGGNCCCCCCCACTCAGCTAAGACGCACTCCTGGGCGTCTACAGTTACGTCAATGACTGCATTTATACAGACACAGAAGATGAACACTTTACAAAAAAATATAGAGAAATAGAAATTCAAAGTTGCATAAAAAGAATTTACTGCATAATTCCTATGCAATATTAGTCCACCATGGCATTCATATATAAAAAAAAAGTTAAGTCTTTTACCTCAATGTCGATCTAATTTCGATCATTATCACTCATAGTTGAACCGAATGTCCAGTGCCTGGGTTGTTGTCACAGCCGCGTTCTTGTATGATGCTTCAACTTGCCATCATGACGTTTGTCAACGTTTGCCCTTCGGACGCTACCATCGTCTACTTCAACGGATAACTTGACCAGTGTTTTAGTTTCACGTGTGTAAACGCTTCTCTGCGTTCATGTTAATATTCATTTGATTTCTTCTTTCACAACAGTTTAATGCATCCATTTAAATAATGTTAATAGTTTAATAACTCTATAACCTTTCGTGCACGCCAACAATGTAATGTTCTTAATTTTTTCTTAACAGTCATCGGTTGCCGGTGAGTTTGACGGTTTAGCTGTTTTGCTATCTGTGAATTGATCATTATTATTGAATGCTAAATGTTCGGTATAATTCCATAAATATAAACTTTTGTTAAAATATTGAATCGCCACGTAGTAGAAGGGGATCACTTCCATGTCATTCTTCTCACGGATGACTTGACTGTTTGGTCGCTGGATTATTCTCGCAGTTATTCAGATTCTGCCAACGCTTATCCACCAAAGGCCGCCGCCGTTCAAACCGTTGAGGAGGTTCATCATTATATTAACTTTGGTTTTACTTGCAGTCTTACACATAATAATTAGCATTTGAATAGCCGTTTTGTTTGTATTTTATTTATAAACCAACTTTAACATTGTCTATTTGATGATGGTAGTGATTGACTTCGGTCAAATAAGCACGAATTTGTTGATTTTGATAAAATTTTATTTTTCTCATTTAATCGTGTATAACTTGATTCATAACACGAATAATAATTTGTAAAAATATATTGATTTTGTTTTCGACAGTGAGTCGTTATTGTTTACGGCCGACATACAATTATGCTCACTATCACAAACTTTTACTTTGGGATGTAGCTACTTGATGGAATATGATAGAGAGCATGAGTGATGAAGAAATATGAGAGGAGAAGACATGAAACGTACCGATGTTATTAAGGAAAGTGCGGCAGTATACGCACATTTCGGCCTACACTCTAGCTGTCCTTTTAGTACGTCCACCGATGTTCTGTGACATTGCAGGCACAAAGTGCCATGCCTCTTATCTCACATCTCCATTGCTACTCATCACCTTCATCGATATTCCTTACTGTACATTATTTCCTGTTTCCAAATTGATTTGGTATTTGTAATCGTTAAACATTAGTCTTGCGTTTATCTCTTCTCTTCTAATACATCATCTCAAAATAATATAATTCATTGTACTTTTCCATCAGACATAACTTTATCATCTGCTTGCTTTTGACTTGTTTCAACATAACAAAATAATTTGACTGACAAAAAGAAAGTGCAAAGATTGGAGATGAAAAGACATGAAACGTATTGATGATACTAAGGTAAAGTACACCAGAATGCTACGCACTCGCGGTTGATACCCTTAACCACCCTTTAATACGTCCACTGGTATTTTGTGACATTGTCCATACGCCAATTAGACGATGCCATGCCTTTAACAATTCATATCTTCTGCATCAATCTTGTGAACCAAGAAAAGTAGGTAATTCTTAATTTTGACTACTTCATTGTACCGTTTCCAAGAAAATGAGATGTTCAATGATGATTATGATTACAATGTCTTGAACTGCTCCGATCAGAAGATATTAATGTTAAATTTGCAACGATTCCATATCCATAATTCGAATCGCGGGTAATTGGGAAATATCAAGAGATTATTTCCATATTACTCTCGGTCCTCCTGCCAGGGTCACCAAATGTAACGAGTTTTATTTAAGATAGATGTTGTAAAGATGTAAAAGATATTATTCGTTACTGCTGCAGCTTTTATTTTTATTTGTGATCACACAGAGAAACTGGAAGAATAGCGTTACCACTATTCTTTAGTGTACATATGATGTTAGTTACACTACTCCATTTTCTAACTTTCCAGTTCTGTTCCAGTTCTGTCTTTCAACACAATGCAATCGCCTTATATATGCACACGAGAGAGAGAGAGAGAAGAAAGAACAACAAATATATGATAGACATTTCCACCTTACATTAATTACGTTCAGAAACGTAACCACATTGCGCAATGATATACGGATAATATTTAGAAGAATATCAGATACATTAATGATAGTAGTAGGTTATAAAACATCCATTGAGAATAACACATTCTATAACACTGATGAGAAAGTAATAGTCCCGCCTGCACGACAGTCCCAAAGGGCAATTAAAAGAAATGGACACCAAGCATGTGAACAATAAAGGATGTCCATGCATTATTGGCACAATCGGTCCTTTCTATTTATTTTCAAAAGAAATATTCTTTTAATTGTGATTTTGATTAATAATTTAATTTATTAAAATATTAGGTTCCTTACGGCAACAACAAAACATAAAATAAAACATATAACTGAGTAAATAATTGTCACTAGATCGAAAGGATTCGTTTTGTCAGGTTATCATAGAATGAAAGTTAAATATACACAGTTACACAATACGATACGGAAAATAATTTTAGATGAGATTCATTGCTTTTTTGCTGTGTAATTGAAACGCTTACGATGAGACTTATTTTGACAATCGAATTTCATCTTCAGTTTCAACAGCATTCGGATAGATGATTAATTGTTGATCCTCAGATTCATGATGAGGTGGCATGTATTCCTTGTAAAAGCTAGCAAGGGCAGCAAATACGACTACTCCAAATGTCATGAGACCAGAGAATAAGAAAAATTCAATAGACTAAATCAAATGAAATCGAATTAAAATTTTATGATTACAATCAAAATTTATTATCATACTTGATTTCTAACCACGCGGGTTTCGGCAACTACAGCTACAATAAGATCGCCAATAGCCGTTGTAAATAACCACGCTGACATTATGACTGATTTATAGCGTTTTGGTGATTGAGAATAGGCAAATATAAGACCTGTTATACTAACAAGTATTTCTGCAATAGTTAGTAGAAGATATTGAACTGTTTGCCATAACATATGAACTTTATGCGATCGAGCATCTTCGAAAACAGTAACATGCAACTAAAACAAAAGCATTTAGTATACTGTAAATAATTAGCAGAGTTTCTTCGATGAACAGGATTTTCTTCACTAATGAAAAAAAAAGATTTATGTTATACTTAATTATATCTGAATTGGATCATTACATCTATGTACTTTAATGATTGATAGTCCATGAAAAGTCCTTATCACATCACAGTCATTCATCTTATTGTCACACTCTAATAGTAACCATGCATAAAAATCCCTTGAAATATGAGTCAGTCGACGTAACCGACGCGCGAACCTGCCAAAAACATATTATCCGATTTTGCTCAATTTGATATATGTTGTAGAGGGAAGAGTTCTAAGAATTTTCACAAAAGTCGTTTTGAAAAAAATTGAACGCTCGACTTTTTATGATCATTTTACGAAAAGACTCAAAAAATTANCTTGATATATTCAAGTTGTTCTAAGGCCATTTCGGCGAAAAAAAAACATTTTTTTTCGATTGTTTTGACACCGATATCTCATGAAGGATGCATCTATTTTAGTTCAAATTTTCACTGTGAGCATATCTGAAATTTATAGGTATTTCCTAAAAGAAATGAACTCAAAATTTATTTATCAACTAAACAGATCGCAATTCAGATCTCTAATTAATATCACAACGAAGTTTCTTTATTAAGCGAAAATAGTTTTCTCGATAGTTTTGTTCCTACTGAAAATGTTCCTCTAGAAATCAAGTTTTCCGTGATTTTCTATGCTCAATTTCTCCCAGAAGGAGCAAGATTTTCTTCTGAATTTTATATGTATTATCATCAACTTCGGAGATAGTATCCAGTTATAGAATTTTGAAAGACTTGAAATCAAAACTGTCTGCTATGTAGGCGGCTTTTATCCTCGATTTAGAAGTTTTCATCGACATTTTGAACTGCCTACTGGCGAAATAGAGAACTTTTGTGAAGAGATAAACACATATTCATGATGAATTGAAACCAAACTACGAAAAAGATGATATTTCAGCAACGACTGGTGACTTTTATGAATCGACCATTTTTTCGATGAATCGGTTTGGATTCCCATGGTTTCTTCAAAGTCATTCATAATCGAAATTATCGTTTTTTCTTGTGGGAATCCTCTCTTTACTCAATAAGTAGCCAAGACCTTCACCAGAACTTCAAAATTAACCCCCAAACTACCTTACTTATCGGGCAGTTTTCATTTGAAGTCTTTCAAAATTCTATAACTGGATACTATCTCCGAAGTTGATGATAATACATATAACATTCACAACTAAATATTGTTCGTCGCATAAGAAATTATGCTTTGAAAAACATGAGAACGTTGATTCTTCAAGAAACGTTTCAACAGGAACAAAACTTTGAAGAAAACTACTTGCGCTTAATAAAGAAAATTTTTTGTGATATTAATTAGAGATCTGAATTGCGATCTGTTTAGTTGATAAATAAATGCAGAAAACACCAAAAATTCCTATATTCTTCAGCGATTTGCCTGTTGACGTTGAATCATAAATCTTTGATACGTTTGAGTTCATTTCTTTTAGGAAATACCTATAAATTTCAGATATGCTCACAGTGAAAATTTGAACTAAAATAGATGCATCCTTCATGAGATATCGGTGTCAAAACAATCGAAAAAAAATGTTTTTTTTTCGCCGAAATGGCCTTAGAACAACTTGAATATATCAAGAACGATATTATATTTATTCAAATTGCTTGCATAGAAATTCGCGGAAAACTCGTCTCTATAACTGATGTACGACCATGAAAATCGGTAATGACATGATCAGTGATTTCTACGGGAAACCAATAGAGGCTTTCGTCGAATGCCTCACATATACCTATACGAAAATGAGCTACTGTACAGGCCATTTATGGAGAGCCCACGTTGATTTTTTGATAGAATTGTAGAGCAGAGATAGGACTACCAACTTTTAAAAGTAGCTGCCAAACTCAATCATATTTTAGGAGAAAACTCATCCTAAAAATACCTATTTTCTGCAAAACCCCATTATTCAGGAGACTACTGTGCCTAAGCGAAATGAGGTAGATGCCTATAATTTTCAGGAAACATAGACCTTCCCAGGAGAATCATTCCGATAGTAGGATCATATCGGACTCCGACAAGGAGCAGACAGTGAATATACCGAATATCATACGTGTTTCAATAAAACCGACGAAATCTTATGGGATTCCTGGACACCAACCTACAGTTGGATCCTTGGTATTGGATCCAATCGGATTCGATGTCGGATTTTAACGGAATCCAACTCTATCGAATCACCCTTGCGCTGTGATGACTCAAAGTGCATATTTGATCGCTAATGAGGAAACGATTGTTTCCGTCGAAACCGACAATAGGTCCGTGTCCAGGAATTCTATCGGATTTCGTCGAGGAGTTGGATGCCATAGGATTCGATAAGATCCGTTGTCGGATTCATTCACCTGTGTATGAGTGTTCAATCTGCAGTGAAAATTTGACTCATCTAACTTATTTTAATCAACTGTTATATAGAAGCAAATTTACTGAAAGCGCTCATTTTCGTCTACATCAAAGGATTCATGAAATTTCAACAGTTTCATATTTCTAGACGCAAATTCAACAATAAGTAAAACTCATTAAGTTATATGCCTGTACAACATTTCAGCTCGTTCTATAGAGCCAACTTCGAGATGTTCCCACATAAAGTCAAGCTCAATGAAAATGGTAATTTTTTGAGTCTTTTCGTAAAATGATCATAAAAAGTCGAGCGTTCAATTTTTTTCAAAACGACTTTTGTGAAAATTCTTAGAACTCTTCCCTCTACAACATATATCAAATTGAGCAAAATCGGATAATATGTTTTTGGCAGGTTCGCGCGTCGGTTACGTCGACGGACTTATATATACTAGGTATGAACATGATGTAATTTGTTGAAAACATTTGATTACGTATGGGAATACTATTTATTTGAATCGAGAATAGTTATAATTCTAACATGACTAACTCAACGAAATAGGATATGTTTTGTGATGTAACTGTAGTGAGGCTATAAATTAGTATTCTTAATTTATGATATTATGAAATTGAAACTCTTTAAAAGCATTTTAATGTTTACCACTGAAATTCATTTCATTACGTTTGAAATATTTGATGTTATAAAGGATTGTTGTGCTCTAATTCGAGTTTAATTAACATGGTAGACTTCTGAGTATAATTATTTATCCTACTTTGTCAATTCTGAAGTGAGATTTCAATCAAAAGATGAATCATGAGTGACACGACTGATGTACGCATAACAAATGCTAATAATTTTTTCGTCTTCTTCTTTTTTAAACTTTTCTTATGCGAATAAAATAGATGTTTTTTTCTTAAATCAAAAGCATAATTTATCGTATAGTATTCAATGAAACATCTATTAGTGCAATCCTTCTGTGAGTCAACTGTGAAACATGATGCAGCTGTTCATGTTAATTGCACGGGAACTGTTCTATTCCATATTGTGAAAAAAGTATTTCTGCACTATCGTTTTACATAATCCTCTGGGAATTTGGTTCAGATATTGTACCGAGATACTATTATATATAGAGGGCATGATTGAATACCAACAATCGTTACGATAGACTTCGATACTTTCATGTTTATGTAGAGCAAGTGATTGGATTAATCGGAATCCGACGAATTTCTATCGATAGTTATTGAAATTTTATGGGAACGATCTAGAGGAAAATCATATTGAAATCGTATGCCTATCGAACTGAATCAAACAAGACGAAATCCACCACCTGATTACCTCTATTGAGAGAATCAAACTTTTCTTATGGTTACGCTTCGATACTTCTATTGGATTGTGTTTAACAAAAGAACACGATAACTGGAAAATTGTCATTTCAAATTAGTTCATTCGGTTGAATTATTTGTTAGTGAAATATTATTGTTATATTCGACTAACCTTATTATCATTTGTAGTATAGGTAAGTGCTGTATAGACAGCTGCTGTCGAAATTTTAAATTTTTCTACTGATATGCGATCTTTATCAGTTTCATCTCGAAGTTGATACCTATCGAAAAGACCAAAACAAATATATTTTTTCTCAAGCACTTTCAAAAGAACCAACTCTGCTCCAAGAACAGTTTGATATTCTGTTGGAAATAATTTTTGTTTTATATCATATTTATATTTATTTGGAGTTGTTATTAAATTTGTTTGTTTGCCATCCAATGAAACGAGACTAAAAGAATTTTAAACAAAAATAGCAAAAAAGAAAAGCCATTTGAAACTCTTCTACCGTAATAATGCATATTCGTTAGGTATCCTTTCATATGAAAAGGCGTTGCTGAACTAAAAACTTCAATTTAAATGAATAGTAATAATAATTATTTCATTTTTACTGGTGTTATTGTAATTTGTGTCCCACTTGCATCATCGTTAGTTTGTGAAATAGTAAGAAACGTTGGACAAGTTTCATTAGTAGATAATTTATAACTATTCTTAGCTTGATCGCATGTTGAAGTAACGGCAAAACGATTTTCAAATAATTTTGAACATGGAAAATCTATGATCTGAAAAGAGTTGACTGATGATTTTTTTTCCTACTGAAATCAAATGAAACTTGCTTCTCTTGGTTCAAGCGTTTGATTCGCATTGATATTTATTGCACAACTATAACCATTAAATATTTGTG
This sequence comes from Rotaria magnacalcarata, assembly GCA_900239745.1. Taxonomy (NCBI): domain Eukaryota; kingdom Metazoa; phylum Rotifera; class Eurotatoria; order Philodinida; family Philodinidae; genus Rotaria; species Rotaria magnacalcarata. The sequence goes on from OENM01000175.1 coordinate 22,394, forward strand.
TATGAGTACGAATTACATGCGAGTCTGCTTTTATCTAAGATTTATATATTATGAATATATTTACAATAGGAAAGAGAGTATCGTACTTCAATTGCTGCTTGAAGAGCGCCCGCTGCGATAAAAGCAAATATCATAACAACCATTCCGCAAATCATGCGTTTTAATGGTCTAAAATAAAGTGTTTTTTTTTCATAAATTTTATATATTGATTTTCATTAACAAAGAATATTTTTACTTTTCTAAAATTTTATAACGAGCAAATGCTGGATAAATAACTTCTTCAAAAAGTGGAATGAGAATAAGTACCAATATGCTATTCAATGCTTGCATTTGATCAGGTTCAATTGTACCCAAAGGTCCCTAATTATTATTAAAATCTTACTGATTAATAGTTCTTTGTTGAAGATATACATACAAGATTTCCATTCATTAATGATGCTTGATAAGTCCAACGTGAACCCGATTGATCATATAACGCATAAAATATTGGAATTGGCGTCAATAGAAGAAAAACACGAAGTACGGAATGAACATCTTCAATATCATGTACCTAAAACAAATAAATTGAAATCAGCATGAATTACAGTGAGAGTTTTTGTAAAGAGCGAAGTTATTTATCTTGCAAAATATTTATCCTATTTCCACTTATTCTATCTCTCGAAAATGTTTTGATTTCATAAAAAATACTGATTATAACTATGAAATATTCATTGAGTTTAACACAAACAAAAAATCTTCTATTTCGTTTATTCGTACGCTATATGTGTCATCAGCGTAATACACCCAATGTTCTCTGCGTTCGTGTGATTTTGAGCCGAATGATGAATTTCGTATGGCACGCTACAAATAAAAACAAATTAATCAAAACAATCAGACATAATATGATTTTTTACAAAAATAATGGCAACAAATCTAACAATGATATTCTCTTTTGGTGGAACACGCTTGTATAATGGAGTACCCAATAGAAATATTACTAGAAAATAGCAAATGAAATTTTAAGAAAAAAAAGAGATTTCAATTATTTACCAATAGCCGTAAACACTAATAATCCGGGAATGCCAAAAGCTAATGCATAGCAATCATAACCGAAGCATTGAACTTCACCTAAATAAGGAAAATAATAAAAGAAATCCATTGCAAAATATTCAAACTGTAAATTACTTCGAAGAATAGGTGTAATTATTGTTGACATCACTGAACCAAAATTTATTGCAAAGTAGAAGAACGAAAAATATCGACTCAATGCTTTTGGCTAGAAATAAAATAAGAAACAATTAAACATACAACTTTATTAGACGTAGATTACATTATTCAATGATATTTGATCAGCTCCAAAAGTACTAACACACGGTTTTATTCCACCAGTTCCGAAAGAAATCAATAATAAACCAACGATAGGTCCAGCTCTAAAATTATAATAATGAAAATGTTTTCAATACTATAAAATAGACATACAATTGTTTTCCACCAATTGTCGGTATTGCTGTTAATGTTAAAATAAATGTTCCACCCAAATAAATAATTGATAAAATTAGGATAGTCCAATATCGGCCAATATAACCATCGGATAGAATAGCTCCGATCGTTGGTGTAAAATAGCATGCAAATGAAAATAGATGATATCCAACTGTTGCTGAATCTTTATTTAAGTGAAGAAAATGCATCAAATAAAGCAGTAAAACTGCTTTAAGACCATAATAACAAAAACGTTCACATCCTTCAACAAATATAATTGTATATGCTGCCAAGGGTAATGAAATTTGTTTTTCAGGATGTTTCTCAGATTCGCTCTGATGTCGTGTTGGTGTATCAGGTGGCGTATTGCGAGGTGTTGGAGATACTATAGACGAAAAAGTGAAGAAAAAAAATTATAATTTTCTTCATTTTGTTAATACTAACTTCCAGCTGCAGCAGCAAATGTCCGATCTTTGTGTGTTGGTGTCATGTCGGCCATTTGGGCTTTGATAGTCGTTTACTTTGACCTAAAAGAAAGGTGCCATTCGATATTATTAGTGGTTATTGAATAATTAATCAGAACGGCTAGATCATGAAAAACAAATATTATTGGCGCAATCAAAAGTTTCCATCAGAAAAGCTGATTCAGTCCAATGGGATTCAAAGAAACAGAATTAGCATTAACATTGACAATTCTCTTTCAATTAACTAAAGACATGTATGTAACAAAAAAATTGATTACTAAAATAAGTTAACATTTTTAAAAATTATTTGTATTCGAAATAATCAATTTTTTTGATTTATTTGATAATGGATCACTTGAGAGAGGTCGCAAGTAAGAGTTGAATATTGCTTGTCAATATTCAAAACGAACTCACCAGAACTTATGCTTTTAATTAATAACTGTCAACATACTATATAGTGACAAAGTCTAATCTTTTCAGTTCGACTTGTCATTAATATAAAATACTTATGAATGTTTTATCACAGGAATTTATGAGTCTAATTCATTTATCAACCAGAGTTGGTATTCATCGTGATATATGAATAGTCCGTATTATTGGAATATCATTACTCACCTTGCTTTTTGCAACGAATTCAACCGCAATACTATTTCTTTCATTCAGCCAAATAAACAAAAAATTCAGTAGATGTCGAAAACGAATGAAAGTAAAGACCAAACGAAATTTCAATCTATATTTCTATGCCTGAATGCTTCGACCAGTAAATGAATACACATACACGTACGTGATATCACTATCGACATGAATCATTGCCTTACTACCATGCGTAACATTTCTTTTTCTCAAAAACAAACGATCCATACCTTGTTAGTAATAATGTGATTATCAACATCTTAAGAATTGTCTTCATTGACTCTGAAATACTAATTGAGACTATGTTGTGTTTTCATGATTTGAGTATAGAAAAATAAAGAACTATCCCATAGGAATAAATAACAATCCACAAGACAAACTGTTTGTTTTAGGGGAAAGAAAAACGAATCATTGACAATTACTCTTCAGTATTTGCCTTCCAATTCCGAGGATTCTGTTCAGGTCGAACACACTCATCAACTAAATTCTTTTTGTCAACATGCCAAATTCAATAGGCAATGATAGAAATTTGACTTGACTATTGTTCAGTAAAAAAAGAACTAAATATCTATCCTTCTATTGCATATAGTAAAGCAAAACTGTCGAGGTTCTTTCATTCGCTTTTCAGTGTTGAACATGATTGTTAAACACGCGCACTATAGGATAGGTTTATCCCATTTGGAAAATTCGAACAGGAAAACAACAAAAAAAAAGGGAAACAACATGTAGAAATGCAATACTGAAAAAAAGAAGAATGAAAGCACCAGGAAACAGGTATAGCACCTGAAAAAAGTAAGTCAACCAGTGTTGTCAACAAAGAGGACATGGTTGATGAGCGAAACTCCATAAAAGTAAGTATGTTGTATTGCAGATACATATACGATAGATAACTGATTCACTACGATCTGCATTTTCCACTGATGGTAATTGTAGTAAATCAAGATATAATGAATTAAAGTGAAAATCTATATTTCCATTGGATGTTCTCTATTAAGAAAGAAGAAAAAACGACAATAGTTTAAAGAATTCCATTAGCATAAGTGTTACCTGTGGATGATAAATAGATTTTTTTCTTCGAGGATTATCAGCAAAACGTAATAATGAATGACGATTAAATCTATTGGCTTCTATGGTTAAATTGGTTCCAGAAATATGTATTTTATTTACATTAGAGACTGTTAAATGATGATTAGTTGATATATTCAGATTTCGACTGTGAATCTATATAAAGAAATATTTCTATTTTTCAAATACAACCCGATAGTATATCAACATTCATAAGTACTAATTGCAACTTATGATGTATTCATCAAATAATAAAGTAATTCATGAGTGACAGAAGATATAATAGAAATAAAAGATGACGTTCATCACTATCGTAAGAATAATCTTTTTTCAAAGAAAGAATCTTTTTTTTTGTTCGGAATAAAGACAACTAAGCTTAACATGACAAATTACTTAGTTCGCCCCGATCATCATAAAAATAAACAGAGAACTAACAGAATTTCTACGCACGATACGAGGCCTTAAAAGCTTTTGCCGAGCACTTAGAAGGTTTCTTTGCATCTTGAAGAAACCTTTAAAACCCAAATTCAAATTCATTCCAATTTACCTTCCTCAAGAGACCATATTAGAGCCCCTTTAGGAATTCTTTATTAGAATAGCTCAACGTCCTATGCTTATACAATACCTTCCATTAATTGCAGAAGTTAGCCTTGATATTTCACAGCTAGAAACGGATACATCTGCTCTTCTATTTGGCATATCTAATGGATTCATAGAAAAACGTCAGTCTTATACATCGAATTTTACATAGTCATGGAATATTACTATTAATATGACCAATTAAAAGATAATTTTTGAGTTAACTGATTTACATATGACTTTTATCTAAGTGTTCTATTGAAGAAGAAGAAGATAAAGAAAATTCTCCTACATGTCTTGAATTGACACGATCAAGACGTATTCTGGTTTTAATTTTGTCATGAAATTTAAATGATTGAAGATTAGTAAAATCAACCAAAGAATCGTTTTTCATGTAGAAACTTTCGGTATTCATGGATATTTGATTATCATCGAATAAAATCGAATTATGTTCACCATACACGTCCATCTAACTCCAGAACAAAAAAAATATATACTATTGATACAAATCGACAATATTTTAATTAACCTGATTTCCAGATATTAAATCAATAGGTAATGAATCTTCTATAGTGACTGTATAAACTGTTTCATCCATTATTGCTTGCTCATGTAATTGGACTTGTTGATTACTTTTATCGTAATGAAATACTGTTGATCTATTTTTATGAAATGGTGACCAATCAAGTTTATACATAATCCAAACAAGACACTAAAAAGATTTAAAATTAATAAAATCAGCGCGCGCAGTCGAGATTCTTTTTCTTTGAGCTAGAAAGACAAATTTCCACACCGAGCATATGCGTGTTTACTTACTGTTAGATTAATAAAACTGACTGTAAAAAGTGTAACTACTATCGCAATAACACAAAATAATTTTTTTCCATGCAAACCAAATAGTTTTGATGAAGCAAAAATATCATCGGTTCTTATCGATACATAGCCAGCGTCCAAAATAACGACTGAACGTCGTCTATTATCATACCTATGTTTGCCCATATCATCTAGAAATATTAATTTTATGTATACTTGTGATTAAGATAAAATATTATTTTGAAAACAAAAACAAGAATTGGAATGTTTACAAATATCTAAAGTAGGGATGCACCAATTCCGATTCCAATTCTTGGCTCGGAATTGGTCTGCTATCGGTGTAGAATTGGCTCTAGATGAGTGTAGAATTAACTGAAATTAATGGTACAATTGATTATTCTTGACTAGCAAGTGCTTGAATTTGCCAAAAATAAAATAAAGAAAATGGGACTCATAAGGCCTTCAATCTGAAAATTGAGACTTTTATCATAAAAGCTACAACTTGAGCCACAATTAATAACATATTTGGAATCAGCGCAAAAAACTGACTCAAACAATGTATATTTTAAATACTTTCGTCAACTTTTTTTTCTACCGAAAGTTCACCTGGGGTGCTCGTCAGGGTTCAGTTCAATAATAATAAATGACTTTTTTTTAGTGCTCAGGCATGTGATTTTTTTCGATATTACTAAGCATTTTACATACTACTAAGTTAACTACTGCTGCCCAAGTTGCTTTCTGATTAGTTTCATTTTTTGACTGAACCCTGAGCGGTACCCCAGGTGAATTTTCGGTAGAAAAAAGAAGTTACCGAAAGTATTCAAAATATACAGCTCGAGTCAGTTTTTTGCGTTGATTCCAAATATGCTATTAATTGTGGCTCGAGTTGTAACTTCTATGATAAAAATCTCAATTTCCAGATTTAAGGCCTTATGCGTCCCACTTTCTTTATTTTATTTCTGGCAACTTCAAGCACTAGCTAGTCAAGAATAATCAATTGTACCATCAATTCCAGTTAATTCTACACTCATTTAGAGCCAATTCTAAACCGATTACGACCAATTTTAGGAATTGAATTGACTCGAATTGAAATTGGTTCACCCCTAATCTAAAGTATTTCTTCATCATAATCATGGTCACTGCTCGAATGAGAATATAAATTATTTGAAATTTTATAAATAATTGTTTTCATAAATGCTGCAGCACATAAAGATGAATATGGTTGCCATTCTTTACTTAAAGTTCCATCGTGATAATCCGATACTCCACGTATAATCATGAATGATTCTATACGATTGCCTTGTATAGCAGCAATAACTTGATCAATTTCAGAGTCAAAACATAGCACATTACATTTATCATATAATGCTATTTTAAAATAATCATTGGTAATGATATTTTTTCCACCTGCGATCATACCAAAACGTAGTGTCGGCCGAGAATAATTTTTTTTCTCTTTATTTGAATGTTCTATTTCAATGGTTTCATTATTTTCTTCCATTTTAATGCAAAGACGATCATTCGATGGTGGTAAACAATCGATATTATGTGAAAGTAAATATTCAATACCTTCTTCAAGAAATTTCTCCCATGGATATTTATGTGTTGATGATCGACTTGAGTTTGTTTGTTCATAATTTTCTTTTATAGATTTTAATAATTCATAGAGTTGAAAATTCTTTGGTTTATAACATGTAGACACAAATTCATAGCCTTCAACAGACTGTTCAGCTTCGTAAATACCTACGGGAAAAATATAAAATCCTAAAGAATTTCTTTTCCAATTCCAACTAACGAGCACTACATCTAATTTCTTTATACCATACTAAAGATTTTCTATTACAATGCGTTACATTGTGTTTCTTTTTATATTCAATAGTTTCTAGAATAGCTATGAAGAAAAAAAAATTATAGGACCCGAAATTCACTTTCCACATAATCAATGATTGGAAAGTAAAAGAAAATGTAATATCCATTCGCATAAAAACTATTCTAATCTAAGTAGTCTTACTTATTTTTTTTTAGAAAATTCATTACTATTACAAACCGATACTTTTTACTAATGAATAAATCAATGAGAAGCATTGCATATTTCGTCTTGAAAATACCATTTGCTTGTTCTAACATCATATGGATTCTTCTATCAAACTGTGCAATCAATTATGATTTTCTTCTTTGTTCATCAATAATTCATCACTACTACACACACATGATACTTGTTTGCATATGTATATTAATAACTATGCTTACGGGAAGAAAATATGATATCTTCAGGATGCATAGTTATTTTTCTTAGATGTAAGAGAGCAGTCGCAAACATCGAACAAATTATTGCTATATATAGATATACACCAGATAATAGTGATCTTTCACTCAGATGCGAATAAAAGATAGGAAATGTCATTATTACAACTCAATTGTTGACATACACCTTTATACAGATCGATCATGTTTTAGTATCTATTCAACAATCGTTAAGTGCACACCAAATACTCGCTCATTTATAACTCGATAAATCGAAAGATCGTGATGTATCTTACAATTACAAATAGGCAATATTTACCATAGACATAATCTTCTTCGTTTGGATATCCAATAATAATATCTCCGCGTCGTATATGTTTGCTTGCATCAGTATAATGAGGAATTCCGCCAGCGCAACCAACAAGAAAAACATGTTGTACATATTGAAATGTACCTAATAGACGAGTTGTTGTACTACCAGTTGAAATTTGTGCTGTACGACTCCGACCAATTATTGGTAATTTGGTTGATACAACATAATGTGTACCAATTTTACCGATCGTATAAACATTCGATTCACCTGTATTATTCGAGAGAGGAAGAGAGAGAGAGAGAGAGAAATAGGATTACTATTTACCTGCTTTATGTCGTACGAATGTTACTTTATTTTCTAGCATAGCATCAACTGCTAATTTTTCAAAATAATTTACTGTTATAATTGCAATTGTTGGACGAAATGAATTTGATAATTCGGCAATTGACTTATAAAGAATAACTTCTATAGAGTAGATATAATATGATATTTACAGCTGTATAAAAATGTTTCTTTTTCTCTACGAACTATGTGTATCTTCTTCTTTCTCTGAGATGATCACACGAGTCCATTGTTGACCGTTGTGTTCAAGTCGTTTAACAAGATTTTTATCTTCTAATTCGTTGAGATATTGGAATATTATCTGATCACCATAGTCGAGATATCTGATGAGATATGAGAGAAAGAGACGAGTCTTTAAGCAAAGTTAAGCTCTTTACTTACTTTGCTAAATCATTGACAAACATTGGATTAGGAAATGCTTGTTCAAGTAAATCTAAAAGCTTCTCTTTTATCATATCAGCGTCTTGTTCAAAGTTATTTTCATATACTAAAAATATGATACACCATCAAGAAAAAAAATATTTATAATAGCACAGGTTCAACTTCAGTTTTGAACATACTCGGATTATTATTATTGGTTTGTGTTTGAATTTCAAGTTGTAATTTTCGTATGCTTGAAAATAATCTTAATAATTCCATTAATCGTTTAATAAATGAAAAATAATCTATAGAAATATTTCTTAAGTTTGAAATAAAACGAATTGCTTTCGTTTCTAACCTCGAGGAAATTCATCGGCTTTGAATAATCTACGTAAAAATTCATTGGTATGATCAATGGATTGTTGTTCTGCAAGATTATCAAACCAAAAATATAATATTCGATTTTCTTGATGTAATTTTTCTGTTTGTTTATCAATCATAAAAACTTTAAATTCCGAAGAACACTGAGCTAGTTCATTATCTTGTTGTACTAATTTGAGAAAGAAATTGAAAGCATTTTCAATGAAGACAAAAACAATAATTTACTTAATGGAGAATTTTTATATATAATAAAATCAACATTTGATCCACCTCCAATGTGTAGAATATTTTTATCTTTTATATCAACAATATCTCGTCTTTCTATGGAAATTTTATTTATAGTGGAAGTTTTTTGCAATGGAATCAAGACAATATATTCTAAAAGATGAATAGAGTCATTTTGAGCATAAAGCTAATGTGAATTCTATTACCTCGAGAAATGCAATGCCGATGGTGCTGGTCTGCAGACATTTATAATGTGTGTCTGATGGATACGAATAAATTTTATGTGATCTTCTCTCGGCTCTGTACTTTAATGTATATATATACATATGTACAAAACACAAAAAAAAAAGAAATTTGTATTGATGATCGAATCAATTCGTTCGTCCCGTTGCTTCTCTTTGTCTTCATGCGTTAGTCGAACGATCAACTTGCGATATACAAAGATTACATCAAACGTCGAGAATTGCTTATTCTTCTCTTCTTCTCTCCTTGCTTCAACCCTTAGTCAAACCATAAAACTATAGTGCGTAGCACGCAAAAGCAATTGCTCAGTATTGCATCTATGCTTGACATCACTGCTTATAAAAGTCTTCTCTTCCGCCACCTCCGATCCCTAGAGAAATTAATCGACGATGATGTGAAGAGTGACATTATTAATTCAATTAAACCATAGTTCGAATAGCACTTCCATGTGTGAAGAAGTTATAAGAAAAAGGAAACAGTGAAGTACAATATTTATTGAGGTGTCTCTTAATAAATCATGTCTCGAGTCTGACTGAATGGCATCATTGATCAATGAATGATGTTAATTTATTTATTAACTCTTTTGTTTTTGCAGTAGACAAAAAAGAAAACTTGCAATTGATCAAAAGACGAATTTTTATTTTGTTTAGCTTAATAAGTGACAAGATCAATTATATAGCGTGCACTGCTAAAGTGTTTTCAATAATGTCAAACGCTGTTCGATCATGTTGGAGACTTCTAATTCAGCTGACTTTTTTTCTTGTTGGAAAGAGCAGTGTCTGAACTTCAAATTTTGTACCAAACATATTTTTCTATGACGAATCTGGAAATGAGAAAAAGCCAAACACTAAACGCATGGAAAAAAAGTTCTTGCAACTTCGCCATCCAGCGCAGTATCATTTTCTATTTCTATTGGATTCTTTTAAAGTGAAAAAGAGAATGAATGAATCACGATCAGTGATGATTTGTGTAGCACAAAGAATGCTCTTTCCAATGGTGTATTGAAAGTTAACTTTGATTTTAGTTTTTGTACTGAAATAGTGCTTTTTTCGAGAGAGAGACTGACAAATTTGGTCGTTCTCACAATGTGACTATTTTGAAACTGCAAATGATATTTGTTAAGTTATTTTTGTTGTCAACTTTCAAAGGCCTGATATATTTCGGATAAATAAAGCGGAAAAATAGAGTTCATACATGGCTCCTGGTAGATATTCTTGAAAATTGATAGTTTTTTTCAATGAGTGTTTTTTACAAAAATTTCGTTTTTTCATTTCTTTTTATGAACGACGCAAGAATGAATCTAAAAATCTTCCACAAACTTATATCGATAGAGTTTTTGAAACTCTACAGTGTGGTGTATGTTTTGTTAAAATTCTACTCGTGTAGTCTAAGATATTTCTGAAACACCGATTTTTCCAGGTTGCAAGAACTTTTTTCATGCGTTTAGTTTTTAGCTTTTCCTCATTTCCAGATTCGTCATAAAAAAATATGTTTGGCACAAAATTTGAAGTTCAGATGCGGCTCTTTCCAACAAGAAAAACGTCAGCTGAACTAGAAGTCTTCAACATGATCTAACAGCGTTTAGCGTTATTGCAAAGACTTTTGCGCTGCATGTTAATTGATTGATTAATATAAATAGAGGAAGGACATTATTTTGACAATCTCTTTGCTTCATTCATTCTTTTTCTTTTTCTTTTCTTTTTTATTTCTTCGTCCTGTTCTGACATCCGTTATCCACAACTCATTAGACACAATATTCTATGGACGCTCGTGTGAACCAACCATTGTGATAGTTTCGTCTATCCAATCGGAAAAATCAAACGAACGAATATGAGGACTTTTAAACATGCAACTGAATATGGCTGCGGAGAGCATTTTACATTTTATAATATAGAAAAAAAGAAAACAACGAACCACACTCATTATATTATTACAAAAGAATTATTTTGGATAATATTTAATTTCTAATTTTTGAAATTTTAGGTCCATTTTTTCGATCTCCTTTTCTTGTGTGTGAAAAGAGAAAAAATCTACCATCATGACTGATTTAATGTCAACCGATGATACAACGTTGGAAACAACAGCAACCGATATTCGAGTATTCGGAAAATGGAGCGGTGTTGACGTACAAATTTCGGATATGTCACTTGAAGTAAAATTGATTTAATTTAATTACTCTATTGCACATAAATTTATCAATAGGATTATATTCTTGGTGCCAAAAAGCCGAAATTTATTCCACATTCAGCTGGTCGTTATCAAGTAAAACGTTTCCGTAAAGTTTCATGCCCCATCGTTGAACGTCTTGTATGTTCACTCATGTTTCATGGACGTAACAATGGCAAGAAATTAATGGCTGTTCGCATTGTACGACATACATTTGAAATCATTCATTTACTTACAGGCGAAGTAATAACGAATAAGAAAAACAAAGAGAATCTTATCAATTTAGAGTTATTATTCCATTTAGAATCCACTTCAAGTACTTGTTAATGCGATTATTAACAGTGGACCACGTGAAGATTCAACACGTATTGGTCGTGCTGGTACTGTTCGACGACAAGCTGTCGATGTATCACCATTAAGACGTGTTAATCAAGCACTTTATTTACTCTGCACAGGTATAGAAAAATATTAAAATCAAATGATTAATGAAAAAAATAATAACATTGTTTTTCTTCATATTTAAGGTGCTCGTGACTCTGCATTCAAATCGGTAAAAACAATTGCTGAATGCCTTGCCGATGAACTTATCAACGCTGCTAAAGTACGTATATTTAGAAATGGAGGGATTGTTATGTCCAGACTGTTCCACACTCTGAATAAGACGAAAATAAGACGTCACTTCTAGTCTAACTGGCTTAGGACTTTTGCCCGGATAACCGAAGATGTGGGTTCGACTCCCACGTAGGGTCATTCTTTACTCCGTTATGTGATCGTTTCAACTCGCTGTATTTCACTGAATGATTCATACGAACTAAAGAATCATAACAGGCATACAATTAGAAGTCATACCACCATATAATTAATGTGGTTTTGAACGTCGACGTGTGCAAAATAAAAATTTGGAGTTTTCCTAGATTGTAAATGATAATTCTTAGAATTATTGTTTGACAGGATGCTTCAACAATATATTTTTTATTTATATAAATTATAATTTAATATGTATGTTTTTTTTTCTTTTTCTTCAGGGTTCATCAACATCATTTGCCATCAAACGTAAAGATGAACTTGAACGTGTAGCCAAATCAAATCGTTAAAACCGATATCTCACAGCCCAATTACAAAATAATGATAACAAAAAAATGTCGAATATATGTCATTCTTTTAGTTTTTTATGTTATTATTATTATTGTTTTGAACACATCGGGCTCGTGTGTTTTGTTATATTCTATGGAAACGAAAAAAAGAAAAAAAGATAAAAGAATAATATCAACCGAAGAAAGTCTATTAATGATACTTTTTTCTACATTCTCGCACACAAACGTTAATAAAGGCGCATTATCATCATCAAGAAAATAAATATTGTAGAACAATATTTTTATTAGAATTATTTTCGAAGAACAAAATATGAAATCATTTCTTCTACTAAAAAATCTCTTACTGAAAAAAATTCGAAAAGAAATGAAACATCGATACTAGGATTTTATTCAGGAGGATCTATCTTCTAATGTGTTTCCTGAGAAAAGAATAGCAAGGAACGCTCTGTCGAAATAGATTCAAAGGAGAGTAGGCATGAGATTCTTCGAATACTGGCAGATAGATTGAAACTGACATTTCATTGACTTCAAACCATGTGATATTGGTTATATGATCAACATCTTTTTGTTTACATAATATATAAAATATGATAATTTTCAGAATCTAAACTAGTCTTCAGAAAATAAATTTCCTATTTTTTTCTTTGATTATTGGTATTTTAAGGAAAACAAATTTCGTCTAAATAATATCCGGTATACTACCTACAGTGACGAACCCAAAAGGGGGAATATGGGGATCGGCCCCCCCC
>OENM01000175.1:36228-63942 GCA_900239745.1 Rotaria magnacalcarata
CCCCCCCAAACAAAAAACCTGGTTGCGTCACTGACTACCTACTTTCAATAAAGCGTTCACAATCGAAAATATAATTAATCCTGAAAAACAAACAAATCCATAGTAGATAAAATGTATAACTATGGGTTAGGTGTCGTAGGATATGCAATGAAGGCATGGACTAGATGGCTACATTGAGACCGTTGAATGCGCGCTCCATATCGAGAGGTCCATCAAAACTAATACTACAAAACCTCGAGATATCAACATTTGATTTTCATAGTTTACGAGCAAATCCAAAAAACGAAATTGGCAGCATGCATTGTTTGACAGAATTAGAGGTTATGACTGATTATTTATCAAAAACATTTCGCGTTTATTATATTTCCGTAGTAAGGAAAAAAAACGATCAGATGAGAAAAAGGATAAATGTTCATAATCATACAATTATTTATCAAAGCTTGCGTATACTGTTTCCAATTGATGGATTACAATTTGTAAAATCTAATGCAACAATTGATCGATCAACCGATGCAAATAAATATTCCGATGTCACAGCTAAACTATGTACTGGACTATGTTCTTTGGAGATAAAAAATACTTTTTGCAATTGACGTTGTTTTCGATTAACAAGTCGAACTGTTGAATGATGATTTCCGCCAAGAAGTATTCCATTTGACGTGTTATTATGGTCAACTGATACGGCTAATGAACAATAGTCATTGCCGAATTCATCATTGAATGTGTAATGACATCTTCCTGTGCGTAGATCAAATTCTTTAAATTGATTGTCAAAACCAGCAGCAATAAATACATCTGAACTTGCCCATTCAATACAACGAACACCAGCACCAATACGATATTGAGCATTGTAAAGCTAAATAGAAACATAAACTCTTCTATTTCTTATATTGTTCAAGAAATAAACATGCATGTATAGGTTGAGATCGTTCTGAATTGAATAATACTAATGGATAATTACTTGATGTTCCACCAGTACCAATAAGAAAATATTGTCCATCACTTGTAAAACGACTACATAGAACACGATCATCAACTCGTGTTCGCCATATAAGTTGATTGTTTTCTGTTGACACATCAAATGTTCTTACTGAAAAATCGAATAATTGTAAAAAAAAACAATATTCGGAAATTTTCTTTTTTTTTCCACTTACGTGAAACTGTATGGTCACGTGAACCATTTAATATTAAATATCTCTCGAGATCATTTGAATAAATATCTAACGAAAGTATATCGTTACGTTCACCGGGTAATAATTTTGCATTTTGCGGTTCATCACATAAATGAATATTATTGGTTTTTCGACATATAATTTTTAATTGACTTCCATTAGCTAAACAAATTAGATGATCATTATAGACTTTATAGCAAAGTACATCATCATCGTAGAATCCGTAGGCATGATCTATTTGATCTGTACGTAGATTTAAACAGCGTAAATCATTTTTGCACGTAAACCAAAGTTGATGTTTATGTTCATCGTATTGTAATAATGCTGTTTGAGCTCGAGAAATAAATTTGACTAATGTATGATTGTTATAAGCTTCATCTTTATTCCAACGATAAGCTAATGATAATAGATAATGATCATTATTGATTGTAGAATTTATACGACAATCGAGTTTGGAACAACGATCTCGCGGTTTCAATGGTGGACGTTGATCGTTTTGAAGTAAACAGGGAGATTCACGAGAAGGATTGAATAAAACTTCATAGTAATAATTAGCTGGAAGATGAAATAAATGCGATAAGATTGTCGGTGGATGACGAGAGTTCTAAATAGAACAACGAAGTTTTTATGAAAACAAATGCACAGTTAAATAAAATAGAAAGTCACAAGTCCATAGGGGGGGGGGGGGGNACGAGAAGGATTGAATAAAACTTCATAGTAATAATTAGCTGGAAGATGAAATAAATGCGATAAGATTGTCGGTGGATGACGAGAGTTCTAAATAGAACAACGAAGTTTTTATGAAAACAAATGCACAGTTAAATAAAATAGAAAGTCACAAGTCCATAGGGGGGCGATAGGCGTTCCCTTGGAAACTTCGAGCACAATGATATATAATAGAGGCCTTAACAATAATCTCCCTATGTGCTAAAAATCGTCACAGACACTATTAATGTACAATTAAATGCTGCGTATCAATAACATTTCGTTGTAATACGTGAGCTATTTGTTTGTTACTGCATTCTTAAAGGATTACGTAAAAGGATCACAACCAAATATGTCCCTGAATAGTTTGTAAAAAAAACAAACACACTTCCTATCATTAAGAACAACAGTTGCAGCGTGTTTCACATTCTCTTCATGCAGAGATCCAATTAACAACGTTGTTTCTCTAGTGTATTGCTAGTCGTATTTGGTGGAAAATAGTCTATGTTTAGAAAACAAAAATTGTTCGATATTCATCAAGAAAACTTGCTAAACGATATATCGATGTCAGCATGACACTTAGTTAATTGGGTAAGTTTGAAAAAGTCTATATAGATTTATGTAATGCTGTATAAATTTGACTTTTCACAAGATGCTGAGGTATGATATTTAATTTAGAAGTTCTCGGTTTCCATCCTAGGAGTTCTAATACTAGTGTCTCTACCATAAGCGTACAAATAAATATATCCTACCTGAATCATGGGACATCCAGCTGCATTTTTCAGTTTTGAATATGATACATTTGTTAATTTGGCAAGTGCTGTTTTCCATGGCAGATTATCACTACAGAGTAGATCGTGAAATCTTCGACAGACTCGATCTAATCGACACAGTTCTTTTTCAGATATGTATCGACAAAAAATCAGTACTAAAATATCATCGGGTAATTCCAAAATTGACGTAGACATGATAAAAATTATAAAAATAATGAGTAAATACTATTCGATGCATAGATTTGTAGAAAATCTAGAAAAAGAAAAGAATATGTTTATGACCTATACAATATTTTTAGACATTGGATATATGCATTGATATGATTATAAACACAAATACTATTAACTTTTCGGTTTTTTGTTTACGAATGAATCAAGTGTTTGAATATTAGATTTTTGTTTTTCATTTTTACGTTTTACAGGTTTTGATATTTTTATTGGTGGTGCTATCATTGAATTACTTCTATTTTCTTCCATTTGTAATTCATGCGCATAATGAAAGTCTTCATGTTCCGGCATATTCCATACGAGAATAGATTTCTGACATTTTGAACATGTTGTATAGTGTTCACTGGATTTTTCAGGTGAACAATTTGGAATATTTTCATTGCTTGCATAACGAGAAAAAAACGATACTATTGATGATGTAGTTTTCGTTTCAGATTTTGGTTGAGGTTTTATTTGTTCATCGGTTTTTTGAAATTTTCGAAAAAAATCACCCTGTATTGGCACTGTTGCTGTAGGTTTTTGCAGAATTTTATCTTCACTATTACTACCATCATCATCATCATCGTAATCTTCATATTCTTGCCAACGGGTCGTATTTTCTGTTGATTTTATTGTTTCAGTTTTAGTTGTTTGTTTTGAAAATAGATCAACAATAGATTTTGTATTAGCATTTTCAAGAAACTTTCCTGCACCTATACCAAAACTAATAATAGCTGGTGTGTAAATATTTGATGATGAAGGACTTTTATTGAATTGCTTTAATATTCGAAAGGTATCATTAGCAAATCGATCAATAGAATATTCACTGATGGGACACGAACGAGCTATTGTTTCATTTGTATTTAATGTACATGTGACTGTTAGAAGTTTAGCGCGACGTTTATTCTAGAAAACAAATTTAGTCAATATCAGTTATAACGGGTGGATCGAAAGTTTTGGCGCAAAATGTTGTTTCATTTTCGACCTGCTTGAAAATATTTCCGACGAGTCTAAATCTATGCATTAGAACCAGAATTATTTGCTCTTTCGGAATATGGATTTAGAAATTTTGTGTCGCTTTCTGTTTGTGAGTTGCGAAATAATCTTTGAAAGGTATAAACAATTAGTTTGGACAGAATTTTTTTCTATACATTTTTGGATTTTCACTTTTGTGATCCAAAACTAAAAGTTAAAACCTTGGCTATTATACCAGCTTGTAGAGCAAAACCGACTCTACAAAATGTAGCAGTTGAGTTCTTTTTGCCTTTCGATAAGACTTCTGAATTTTCATGTTTCCTAAATCATCATTTTTGAAAAATCGTTTTTTCCATCAAAAAGTGTTTGACATGGAAAAGAGGTCTTGGAAAAATGCCTCTAGTTTTCATTGGGTACAAGCTACAATTTAGTTCGCTATCACATTTTTTTTCAAGAATTGTTTCCTCTACAAAATTACAGCATCAGTCAATTTTTACCATCGTCTCAAAGGGATTTATAGGGATCAGCAAAACTTGTTTGCTTGCAGTCCAAACTGATTTTTTAGACCTTTCAAAGATTATTTCACAAGTCTCAAACACAAACCGACACAAAATTTCCAAGCCCATATTCAGAAAGAGCACATAATTCTGGTCCTAATGCATAGATTTTGACTGGTAGGAAATATTTTCAAGCAGATCAAAAATGAACAAACATTTTGTGCCGAAACTTTCGATCCACCCATTATACTCGAAAAAGAAATCTGCTGTAGAGAGATGTGTGAATGTTTTTCCAAAGTAACAGTTAACCTTAGTGTCAAGTAGAATTAATAGAAAAAAACAAAAAGAAAAGTGGTTGGAATTTTTATCTAACGATGTTGTTCTATTTATCAAGGCTATTGCTAATCGATCTGATTGATACTATTACTACACAATATTACTTTCGGTCTATAGTTCCTTTAGAGTTAATCTCGCATCGTCTAGCACAATAATCTATGTGTTTATTGATGAAAACTCGATGATCAAGAATTGAGATCGCGAAAATTCCACAGTAATGTACCATGAAATTTCAGCGATGTCCATCTTGTTTTTCACTGATGAATATATTACTCTTGGTATGCTGCAATCGCGCTCATAAACTATGCGATTTATTCTTCAAAGTAAATTTCTATTTACCTCTGCACGATCTTTCTCTAAGCGATTGAAAACATCTTCAGCTAAATTATGACACCAAGTGCGAATCTAAATACAAAAATGAATTGATTCAATTATTCGAGTCGAATTTAATCAATCGATGTAATACTTTGTCAAGAGTATCTAACGAGGTTTTTCCAGGAAAATTTTTACTCGCAGATATTGATTTATATAAATTTCTACTATTGACCGGTGCTGTTTCAATGCCCCGAACTAAATTATACAACCAATAACCATCTTTTTCACCGATGGATGCTTGAAGAACATCAAGTGTATATTTTCTTAGTTGACCCACATATTCAACTTGAAGTAATTCCATAACACGATCGCCGGCTTTAGCGCCCAACCCTTGACTGAACGAAAGAGAAAATGCTATCCTATTTAAGAAGTTTGTTTTTTTACATTTTTTGTATTGGCGTTTGATCAAATACATGATCAACATCTGTCTGATTTATCACTGTTTGTTTTTTTGGTTTATTAAATCCACAACATAATTTAGCTAAAATCTAAAAAACAAGATAATTCATTTGTAACTAGTAAGAGGAAAAACGTTTCGGTTTTTTTACTTTATTTCGAGCAATACCAGCGGAACAGAAGAATCCTGTTTCATCCTTTATTTTCTTTCGTACTTGTTCGACAAGATAAGCACCAAATACAAGATCAAGATTTCGTTGTTCATCATCCGATTGACAATCTTTCAACCATTTACTAAGAATTTCTATTCGTTCATCTTCAGTTTTAGTTGTAAAACCAGCTAAATGCGTTGTTGGAAAATCGTTGATTGCTAATGGGAAATTTTCATCTTTTAATTTTTGAACATCATCAGTTAAATCAACATAAGCTTCATCAATGCTGGCTTTTTCAACAAGTTTAAAATTTCCATTAAGTACACGAAACACATCAGCACTTGCATCTCGATATCTTTAAATGAGAAAAATAGATTTATCAATGGAAGCCAATGAAAAAGAAAATCATCCACAAGAAAAATAAAAGCTGTTTTCGGATGCATATTTATGTGAAATTTGAATCCTATGGTTTCTTTAGTTTCCATTCATTTTATCATATATGGGTTCCTTCTAATTACTTTATATTCGTATAGTGTCAATCAACTCATGTTTTCAAAATTCGTCCACTCTTTAATTGATACACTAGATAAGTCAGCGATAGTTTAAAAACTTCAATAGTTTACAATCGTCTACTTTTGTTTGATAGTCGTAAAATGAAGCATGACGAACCAGTAGTTAATAAAACGATTAGATCGATATTTTGCGCTTGTGAATTTCAATTGAAGCTTGTCATCTTATCCAAGATAAACGCATTAGATACACTCACTTGTGATTGATATCCTCGGTGATTTCTATCATAAGATTAATCAATGATAGAATGGATGTTAGATCGAGTTCTTCTAATGTTTTCTAGTTTGTTTTCTCCTTATTTCGAAAATAATTTCTTAGAAAAAAAAAGAAAATATTCTTACCTTGTTAAATTGGCTTTTCCATTGACTTCTTGCACATGAAATACATGAACATCTGGACAAAGTTCTTTTGCTTGTTCACCTCGCATTCCTATACATCGAATGCATAGTTTGATTATTCATATCGAAACTCTCAATTACCTCGTTTCACACCAAAATCTCGAGCTTCGTAATTTACCGCGATAAGACTAAACCATAAAAGAAAAATGTAATTTTTTCACTTACTCAAAAACATAAAAATAAAACAGATAGCACACACCCGCCCCCTTTCCATGTATAGTATTGTGCAACACCACATGGTTTACCAAGAAATTCAGGTTGGAGTCTTTGTTCAACTTGAACATAAAAACAATCCATATCAATTAATGCAATAACTCGATGATCGGAATTCATTGTTGTCTTGCTCAATCTAAAATAAATAATTATTTGTCCTATTATTATTTTACGAGATTGATTTATTTTGCTTAAATGTTAAAGCTGACTTTTATTTATATTATACTCACGTGTTTTATCAAACTGTATAATCCATGGATTTGTCTAAGCTTGTTTCATTGACGGAATTTTAAACTATGCTCTTTTTCGTCTCTTCTCGCAGTAAGATATTGTCTTTGGCTGACTATAACATGTTTTTTTTAAAGTCATAAACTATTTTCAAATAATAAATCGAAACAGAAAATTTCGTAATATTTAAATAATTACAAATTATTATGAAATTCATGACACACATTAAGTAGAAAATAAGAAAATCAATCGTATGGTACGTCTTTGGAGAAACAATAAAAGATGACGCTATTCGCTGGAGTAAAATCCTTTGATTTAAATAATCATTTTTTTTTTGTCGAAATACATCGACATTGTCTTCTAATATACAAATATCTAAGCAGTTTAATGTTGCTATAATGATAATAACAATATCAAAATCTTGAGATGTAAGATCGAATATACGATTTTTTTCCAATACACAACATATGAATACAGTTTGTTTTATATATATATATGTATATAATTAAACGTTATCAACACTAGGAGAGTGGTCGGTCTGCCTATCAATTAATATTGCACGCGACCAAGACGATCGATCAATATTTTTCGATTATAAGACACATTAATATCAATGTATGTTTTCGTAACATAAAAATCAAATAAAAATCATATCAATCTTCGGCTGAACCATTTAATTCTGTCGTCTTTTGCGTTCTATATGTTTTTTTTTTATCAATATAAGAACTTTATCATTGATCCATAATATCTACTTTTATTCTTTCGTTTCTTTTTGCTCTTTTTCGTTTTTTTTTTGTTAACATCCAACTGAATGAAATGGCAGAACTCATTGCATTTGCATCGGATTATTTAATCATTACACAAGTACCACACATGCAGAGGAAAAAAGCGTGAATTAAATTAAAAAACAATTTATGATCAATGCACATAAATAAATCGAATCGAATTCTCGTTTGAATAATTTAAGAATAGAAATAATCGAAAATCTAAGCTAAATAGACCTTCATCAACAAGTTCAATATTCCACCCCTCATCATTCAAGTCTTACATTAAACAATTCCTTTGTTCTCTACATTTTTTTTTCATCTAACAATAATAATAATAATAATAACAATAACATACACATTGAAATCATGATGTTATGATAATTAAATTAAACAGTTACGTATAAAGCCGATTACGTATGATATTGATCAATTTTGGTGGAATTAACACGAAAATATTTGACGTTCATCTTCTAACTAATCTTTTCACACCCTTATTGATTGATGAATAGAATTAAGGTGATAGAAAAAACAATAATTTTTTTTCCTCGTTTCTATTTCAAGCTGGCAGAAGCGCGTAAAATTGTCCTCAAAAGGCTTCATTCACGCCTTGGTCGTTCAGTTATTTTTTTGTGTTCTTCTCATTTTATACGCATAGTTTACTGCTTATAATATGAACATTATACAGCCTCCATATATGAATATATTAACAACATCTCGATGTCCTGTTTGTATTGTTTGGTGGCAAAAAAATCACATTAAATGATGATCTAACATACTACTCAGCGCAAATAAGACAGCTGCTGAAATTTTCAAAGACTTACTGATGAGAACTAAACAAAGAGGAGGACAGATGCAATCATGGTGATGATTATGGTGATATTGAGCAGGCATGCTTGTATATGTACTCATTTCACATATATATTTTGACATAATATGCTTCGTCCAATAGAGCAATTTAATAACTCGACAGCATGAAACTCTTTATTTCAATCCTTTAGCTTTGATGACATACGTACAGACGCGAGAGCTGCTCATCGAAGATGACTATTAACAAGATAGCTCGAGTACCGATCAAACGAAAAAGATTAAAGCTGTTCAATGAACAATTCAAAATGATTGAAAGTAAAATAAATAGAACTTTCTTGAGGTCGTTTCTCTTCGGCATTCATGAAAAAAATCATTAATTCAAGTTTTTACTTTTTTTGCATTTATAGTTACTACCAATATTCACTCCATTCTCGTTCCAATCTCCTTCAGTCGCTCTTGACAGTTCAGTGAATTTCGACAGAAGAAATAGAGAAAATCGGAAATATGAATATGCGATCAGTAAGCAAACAGTTTCAAGTGCTTTAACTATTTAGTGAAAACTTGCGTATTACAGTACTATTGCGTACCGGATGTTCACTCCATCATTGCATTTCCTTGATAATTTTTACTGTTGACTACCTCATTATAAAAACTAAGTTTCTTAAAAAGCCAATCAACAGTTTCTCTTTATCGAAATACCATACATTCATACTTCTAATTGAGGCTATATCACTTTCACCTTGCACTCGCTCTCGCTCTCTCTCTTTCCTTTTATTCTTTCTCTTTTCGTCGTAAAAGAGAGAAAATATCTGTCCATATACTGGCTTCCTCTCTCTTTTCGTAAAGGGTAGAAAAGGAGAGAGAGAGAGAGAGAGAGAGAGAGAAAGAAATGTTCGCCTCTTCTTCTCCTTCTCCTTTTGTCGTCACACTACAGTTTTGATCGATACATACATACATAAACACTACACACAAGTCTGTCTGTCATCATTATTGTATTGTCGACAGCGACATACGCAAGGCGAGAGTAATCGTAATAGTAGTAAAGCGTCAATTTGTCTCGTCTCTATTCCCGTTGGGTTCTCTTAAACATATACGTATATATAAACATACTTATTCTTATAATTCAAATATAATCACTCATACGCGTCGTCCTAAAATATGTATCTGCTGCAACATCAATATCTTATACTTATTGTTCTTCTTCTTATTATTCAAACAACTGCAGCATTTTGGTGGTAAATAATTTAACCATTTTTTTTCCTTTTTTACTTAGCAGATCTTAACTGATTAGAAAAACAAACACAAGAAAGATTTTATATTGGATAGGAGATTTATAAAACATTAGAATCATTTTTCTTCTATATTTTTAAACATAATTATACCCTTAAAGGCATGATGTTTATCTTTGTGTGTCTTATTATAGGTCTCTTGGTTTACCTTCATTTCAATCATGGTCATCGACACAAAAAAATCAAGAACCATTTTGTTCTTCGTTAACATTTTTAACGGCTGATCAACGTTATTATTGTCAAACAAATCCAAAGATATTCGCTATTATTAGTCGTTCATTACGACAAGCTATTGAAGAATGTCAATATCAATTTCGTAATCAACGTTGGAATTGTTCAATATTTAATCAATCTGATGTTTTTGGAAAACTCGTTTTACGAAGTAAGCGTCATAATATGTATAAATAATAATCATGATCCTTTTATTGGGCTTCTATCAACAATATGCCAATCATTAGAACATATTATTGTATATAGAAGAAAAGAATAATGAGACCACCTAAGGAAAAATAAGCTCTCTCTTGTTCTATTCTAATTGGATGTAATCAAGCACGAAGGACAATTAAATTGACGCCGTCAAGTGTCACCTTTCACTTTCTCACGATGATTTTTGTTTTGTTTCTAGAAACACCAGAAACAGCTTTCATCTATGCGCTTACATCAGCTTCGGTTATGCATAGTATTGCAAAAGCTTGTGCAAAAGGTGAACTAACTGAATGTGGTTGTGATAAAAGTCAACAACCATCGTTTTCACCGTCAGCATCATTAATGCGTACACGAGCTATGTTAAAATATCCGATAAGCTCAACACCATCAATGAGTATTTCATTGTTTGCATCTACACCTATGCCACATGCAACTGATGGTTTCGAATGGGGTGGTTGTTCAGATGATTTGAAATTCGGTCGAAATGTTAGCGTATCATTTATTGACGAACAAGAATCGTATATGAGTCGACGTCGTATTGTACGTTTAGTGAATTTACATAATAACGAAGCTGGTAGACAGGTACGATTAAAAATTTCCTTCTTCTTTTCTTGTTGAATGGAGAAAAAAAGAAATCTTGTTTTCTTTTCTTTTCTAGGCTGTTGAACGAAACGTTCAATTGACATGTAAATGTCACGGTGTTAGTGGTTCATGTACGTTACGTGTTTGTTGGCGAACACTACCCGATTTTCGCCTTATTGGCTCAGAATTACGTACGAAATATGCAAGTGCAACACAAGTACGACTTAATCGTCGATTGAGTTTACTTAAACCGCGTAAAACTTCAATGAAATTATTTAATACGACTGATCTTATTTATATCCATAATTCGCCGTCGTTTTGCGAGAAACACCTTCGACTGGGCTCACTGGGCACTCAAGGACGTGAATGCAATCTAACTATGAATGAACCTGGTTCTTGCTCAGTATTATGTTGCGATCGTGGTTATGAAACCATCATACGTACAATTGAAGAAGATTGTGAATGTCAATTTCATTGGTGTTGCGAAGTACGTTGTAAGAGGTGCGTTAAACGAGTTGAAAAACATTACTGTAAATGAAAGTTCAATGTCAGATATTAACTAAAACGAGATGAAGCCTTTTTTTGTCCTCTATTGTTGGGGCGAGTAACAGTCGAGTTGTATACTTTTTCTCGTTTTTGCTTTTCTTTCGTCGTTTTTGTTTTTACTTGTTTTTGTGCGTGCATTTGTGAGTAGATTTGTTGTTTCGTGTTTGAATGTCTATATATATTTTTTGCTTTCAATAATTTCTTTATGTGTGCAAAAAACATTTCTACATAAATTATTTGTCGTTGGTTCAAAAAAGAAAATGCTTTGCATTTTGTCTGCTTGATATCACGCCTAATGGCATTTTGTGAGTTAATCATGCAAAAATCCGATCTTTCTGTAGAAAAGATTGTTCAATATGGACTCTCGATTAGTCATTTATATATGTATATATTTATTCTTCTTCAACGGAAGAACAGGTGAAGCAACGTTAAAGTGCTTACTAACTAATGGCGGTGGTCAATGCCCGAGAGGCAAATGTTGATGGTTAGAGAATATATAATATAGACATACGTTCGTTCTTTCTTTTTTTTTAATGAGTTTGGCATAACATAATCAACATTTGTTGAGAGCTCAATCTAGGCAAAAAGAACAGATATGTACATGGCAAACACATGTGTTTGTATTCTGATTTGATTATGATAATGGTGAATGAAAAGCAGCAGGTTGACAAGACGACATTCGAATAATGCACATATGGCAGTAATAAATATTGATATTCATTTGTATAAAATATACTTTCAAGAAGATTCTAATGAATTGTTAAAAATTAGAAAATGTCAACATGATTATTGTTTATGTAGGTATACAATACTAAGCGATCAAACAGGATAATTTATTGTCTATAGTGTACATTTTCGTCTCAGTTGGTGGCAGTATAATTATACTTGAGTAATATCCGGTCGATTTGGCTGATTATTGTTTTAAATTATGCAAAAATTTATTTAAACGACACATGGAAAGAAATAGAGTAATAGTAGGTTTTAATCTTTGATTAAAAAAATGTGGAAACTTCGGATTTCATCCGAGAGTTATGTGTACTGCAAAAAGTACATGGGTCATATGAGTCATTCTAGAATGTCTGAACATCAAAATTATCATGAGAAACAAGGCACTTTGGTTTCTGGATGCAGTTTTTGCGCATTTTGAGACCGTTTTCAGGCGATCTTTCGTTAGAAAGCTACGCTTTATTTCAAAACTAGTATCAGATTCGGAATCAGCGTTAAAAACTGAGTCGATTTATATATGTTGTGGATAATTCTGAGAAAAGTTTTTTGTTTTTGAAAAATCTCTGTACTCCCCCTCAGGGATGGTCTGATCAAAAATGACAATTTTTTCGATAACTCAGCAATTTCTTGACGGATCCTTCTCATCTTCGAACTCGACCTAGATATTGATAAGACAATTCTGTGCACAAAATTTCAGCTCAATCGAATGTAATTGTGAAGAGCTATCGAATAAATGGACCGCCGGACACACTGACCGATTCTTCTATAGTGTACTCTTTTTTTTTTTGAGTACACAAAAATAGGCTCTTGTAAAAAACATGAGCATATGAAATATGTAAAGTCGGAAAGCATTCTTAAAATTTAGCTACTTTGAATCAGGCGAATGTTAAGAATATATGAACAGCTTCTTAGTACTTGCACTCAATTTCTAAAAATAAAATGTTTCGACAACATATTAGAACACAAATGTCATTGTGTTTTATCATATGACAGATGCTTTGTGGAATGCATGTAAACGTGTTTGTTGTTATCTGATAATGCTAAAGCTAGATTTTGATATTTATTAGGAACATTTAATTTGTCCTAGAATTTTTAAGTAAATAATATATACGTACGTAGATAACAGTTCATATACGTCAGTTAAAATTATATATTTAACAAAAATACTTTCAAATTTTCATTTTTTTTTTCAAAACTAAACACTCTAGTGAATTCTGATTTAGAAATTCTATCTTATTTTTCTTCTACAAAAATCACTAATGAATTCAAGTTTTAGAAAAACATCGATAGCCTTTTTTTGTGAAATAGAAGAAGATATACCCTTGGGTTTGTCTAGAGATTAACTAAACCAACATTTCTTCTTCATTCTATTCAGTAGTGATATTAATACTTATCATTTCGAGCCAATATTTTTGATAATTGCTAGTCTCAGTCAATAGACATGTCCTGGATTCTACGAGGAAATGGCACTGTTCGTAAATATTGTGTGATATCATGATTAACTTTTACGCTTATTTCATCGACTACTTCGAGCAATGGGAGATGATATTTTTAGCATAAAACAAAGTACTATATCGACTATTTCCTTTGTCCCAAAGGTCGTTCGATATCGTCAACATCAAACTAATTGGTAAACCATGTCATGACAAACGGATCTTGTGACTATCTATCAATTCTATTTAGTACTGTGGCTCTGAGAGTCTTTTATATAGATTCATAAATCTAAAGCTATTGTTTAACTAAAAATTTATTATTAATCAGATTTCTATGAAGACTATTGTTTTGCTGTTCATTAGTAGTTTTCCATGGTGCAATTCTATATCAAGTGTTTCTAAGTAGCTTTTGACAAGGAACAAGTAGAAGTGCAAAAGAACGTTTGTCAAATTAACCTAAATATAATTATCAAAAGGTGCAGATACGCTAATATTTCATCACTATGTGCGCATGAACAAGTCGATGAAAAGTTAGTGAGTGATATCAAGGTTTACTTTTATCTTGGTATGCATCAAAAACAACAGCAGAAAATCACAAAAAATCATGACTTCAAGAGTGTTTCAATATAAAATATCTGGAGTTTTGTTTTTCGTCATCGCTAAAATGATGCTTGTTGGTTGATAGAAAATAAAAAAATTATTACTTGATTCCTACGAGAGATTGTCATCCCTACTGCATCACTAAAATATTTAATTCATTTTCTTTTGTTCCTATAGAGAACATGTTTTTCTGTATTTTTCATTGAATATATATATTGTTTCCACAAGTAATTACTATTCAATCGAATAAATGTTTTTACTGTTGCTAAAAATAAAATATTAACAAATAACTATGAGATCATCCCAAAATAAAATATATTATCGTGTACTACCATGTGTTGTGAATTCGTCGTAAACGAATATTAAAATATTTATTACGATTGATCTCATTATGAAAACGGTTTTGCTTGGTTCCTAACGAAAAAAAAATAGTTAGCCGATCGTGAGTCATTGTTGTTCCTTTTATTTATGAGTAAGAAGAGTTTGAATCTTTCAAAAAAAAACAAATCCAGATTCTCATTTTCTGTGTTTGTCAAAATGAAGAATGCATTAAAGACGCAAACAAACATTCATATAGTAGAGGTAGTATGAGCAAATAGTTTACAAAAAAAAAGAAACAAAAATTTTCGTAATTGTGAATAAACAAGAAAATTCTGTTTTATCCTCGATTATACGCACGAAAGATAAGTGCAGAAAACAAAATTGTGTTCGTAGGCATTATAATGTGAAACAAACAAATAACTAATGCAGATCTTCAGTTAACAATTGAAAAGAAAATACGTCGAAAGTATATGAATATTTTTTCCCTCTCGTTCTATTTATCTCAAAATAGACGATGTATCACAAGAGAAGAGATAATGGGATACATGAGATTTACTGTTATAGGAGAAAAGGGAAAAGAAAGCAAGAACAAACAACGACAACAGAAGAAGAATAAAAAAATCTATTATTCAATGAATGTTATCCTAATCCTGAGAGACGGGAACATGAAAAAAACAATATGACTATGTATCATCAAGATGAAAAACAGTTTTTTGTCGAATGGATTTGTTGTTTCTTTCGAGTAAAACTAGTGTTCTGCGTCGCAATTGGTAGAGGTGATGAAACTTTCACAAATGGTGCCATTAAACATAATGCCAGCAGAATACATACAAGCCAATGAAATCCATAATAAAATATACGAAATAGAATTATTAAACTATTAGGTTCATTATGTTTGCCATTTTTCTTAATAGCATCATAGTAAACATTATTTAATTGATCAGCAGCTGAGTCCCACGAATGTTTCAATGCTTGTTGCCGAGTTTGAACTGATAAATGATCACGATTTTGCATTGCTAGACGTACAGCTCTTTCGGCTGATTCAATATTTTCCGGTTCCCATAAATAACCGTGTTCGCTATTAATAAAAAATTCTTTTAATTGTCCACCTTCAGCGGCAATAACCGGTGTTCCACTAGCCATGGCTTCTAGATAGACTTGTCCGAATGTTTCGCTAACTGACGCATATATAAAATAATCTGCACTCGCATAAGCACTTGCTAATTCTTCTCCTCCAAGATAACCAAAAAAATAAACACGATCCGTTGGAAATAAAGGTTCAAGTGTATGACGATATGGACCATCACCAATAATGCATAGAAATGTTTCACTTGGTATACGATCTAATATAAGTGATAGAAATTCGAAATTTTTCTCTGGTGATATTCGACCAACGCAAAGAAACAAGGTTATAGAATCCATTTGTTCATGTGTAAAATTATTTGATGTGCCAAACATACGATAACGCATGACTGATGAACGTCGTCGAGGATTAAATAATTCAGAGTCAACACCAGTCTTCCAAACTAAAACTGGCCGAGGTATGCCTGTATGTTCCATATAATCGGCAAAATCTTGACTAACAGTTAAATTAATTGATGAATAAATTAAGTGTTTCAAACGTATATATTGATAAATAGAACGTGTCATTTTAACAGCATAAGAACGTATATATGTTGATAGATAAAAATCAATATTTGTATGAGAAGACCAAACAATAGGAATATTCAATGATTTAGCAAATGCACCACAGAGCATAGCAGCTGGAGTTTGTTCAACAATATGAATAACATTTGGTGAAAAACGTCGTATTGAAAAATAAATAGCAATCTAAATAAAAGAAATAAATTCCATAAGGAAATATTTCGTGGGTGTAATTATAATTTTTCTTTCTTAGTAGTTACATTTGGAAATAAAAATGGGCATGCACAATCTATTTTATTAGTAAAATCAGTTGATGGTAATATTGAAAATGTTACATATTCTTGTAAATAATCATGTCCTTCAAGCCATAAACTAGCATTCTATGATGAAAAAAAGAGAAATTAAAATATTTTAAAATATTTAATAGAAAACAAAATATTTTCCACATACTTTACAACCCGTTATGACATGTATATAATGTTTTCTTTTCGCTAGACGTCGTATAATTTCCTTAAAACGACGTGTTATACCACTTGTAAATGATGGAAAACTTTCCGCAAATAATAATATTCGTAATGAATCATCGTTATCATGGTTAAAACCATTGGAATAAGCTGTGCGAAAAAAAAAAGAAAAAGTTAATAGACTATAAAAAAAGAAAAATGGTTTCGTTTTTCCTGTTTTCTATAGTACATTATTATACCTCCATTAGTAATCATTAATTTAATATCTGACTCTCAAATGCATGAAAGAGAAAAAAACAAGAAACATTTTATTTGTTCGTTTATATTGTTGATTCTGTTATTCGTCCTTCTTTTTTCTTTTTCTATCGAATGGAATTCGAAATTTACATCCTACACATCTATGTATGCATATGCCCTGCCGGTGTGTATATAAATAGTCATATAACAATTACTCACATTGATAATAACGATCGATATGATTCGTTCGATTCTCCACTACGTTAGATGACGTGCCTGATGATGATGTATTTTGTGATAAAGGAGCAGTTGATGGTAAAAATGCAGTTGCTAATGTTGCACACGATGTTGTTATAAAATTAAATTTCCACCAAGCAGGTGATGATTCATATGGAGATGATGATGATGATGACGATGTAGCAGTAGCAAATGATGATAACATGACATTACATACTTGATTTAGAAAATGAATATCAATAGGTTATTATGAATAATAATTTGATCACGACAAAAGAAAAATATATAGATAATCATGATGAATTACTAGTGCCTAAGGTTATTTAAAAAAAACGGATGCTGGTGTGAATAGAAAATCAATAGATTTATTGCATTCCATTTTTTCCTCTCTCGTTTGCCTTTTAGTTTCATTTCAGGTTTTATTGGGATATATAAAAAAAAAAGTATGAAATCAAATAACTTACTTAAGTGATTCTTATTTTTTCATATGTTAAAGCCATATGACCTTTTCTACGTCTAGATGGCAGTAAAGAATGATTAAAAAATGAACAAATATATATATTTTTTCTGAAAATAATAAAATATAGATGAATAACAAATAAGAGAATTCTTTTTATTGTCGATTTTTTATAGATACATAACATACACATGTAAGCAACAAGAAAAGGAATCTTGCTACAACTAAACACAACTGTTACTAACTATTATTAATCGGCAAGGCAGCCACGCAGCCACATGATTTTCTTTCTTCTTCTTTCATTCATTCTCCTTCAAATCTTTTTCTTGTCAGTGGCAAATCTTCTCCGTCGTGTAATGCATTCGTACTACACGGAATTGTGCGGCTCTTTCCGTTGCATTCTGTTGTGAGGTCGAACGCAAGCTCGAGAAAAAGAATGCTTATTTAGGTCAGAAGAGAAGAAAAAAAAGAAGACAAGAGCAGTGAGGAAACAGTGTTGATGGTTCTATGTGTTGTCGTTGATCAAATGTCAAATATTGAAAGAGAAAGAATAAGGGAAAAGATTTAGAGAAAAGACTCTCATGATTGATAGAGGCAAAGAACGCATATTTCACCACAAATTAATCCATGATTGTTATCAGCAACCTCCTGAGTCGAGATCAATCAAATGTTGCTGCTTCATTGTTACTATTATTATTATTATTAACATCAGCTAGAATAAGATACTAAGCGTACGAAGAAAAGAAGAAAAATTATTGTACTAAAATTTCTTAATTCCATTTTTTTTTCTGTCGTCTTTAGTACTTTTCTCTTTGGCAAAGTCAACAAATTTGTCTTTCTTTTTTCTAAATTCTCGTTTATGTCAAAAAAAAGCAATTTGAAATGATTCATGTTTGCTTCGGAACATTTGTTTTTCATAGTTGTCAACCAGATATACAACTTATATCATGAAAAACAAATTGCTTATGAATATTTTTCCATAAATCGTCTTATATTTTTATGAAACGAGAAGAAGTGAAAAAAGAAAACATAAATGCCAATAATTTCAATCGAATAACATATTGAGTATATTATTTGTGTTGTAACTTGAGAAATAATGATATTATTAAATTCAATACCTGAGATATGTTCTAGTTCGTTGATGACTTCATTCGCATTTTCTTTTTTCTATTGTTGATCATATTCATATTCTCCTTGGGTTTTTCTTCTTCTGACTCCCCTGTTTCCTGTCTTACATACTTTATACAAGAAAAGGAACAATAACAGAAAAAAAATGAGAATGAATAATATAAAAAAAGAAAAGAGAAAAAGGCCTAAGCCAAGAAATAAACATCGGTAGCTCTATATTTGAGCAAACAACGGAAAAAGAAGCATAAACTTGTGTATTCCATTAGGTTTCATAACATTTACATTCACTATATGAATACAACTGACGAAGATTCAGGATTTCGAGTGTTCAATTTTTAGCTTTTCCACATTAAGATCTGATAATTATTTTTTTAAATCGGTGTGCTGGGAAAATGTCGAAAACAGAAAAAGTGAAGAAAAAACATCGAAAGGAAAATATCGAAAGTGAAAAATAAAAAAGCAATGATGCCTCAAGTATATGGCGATTGTAACCACATATACTTCATTTTTTTTTCTTATAATTTTACTGGTGTAGAATTTTAGTCAGTATCGATAGGGATGACTAACTGTTGATACAAGTAAAATAAAGTAACAACTAACAAAGATTGGATATGCACTATTAATTATTGTGCAGCTAAAGTGCATACTAATTAAAATAATCGACTGATGAAAACTGTTTGCAATCATAGTCATTTTCCAGGAAAAGAAAAACTTGAGGTTCGTGACGCTCGTGAAAAAATGATATATTAAAAAATAAATTTTTCACCCTTAACATTTCAGCTTAATTTCATACAAGAAACATACATTATATTATTTACAATTCACTAAAATATTAACTGACAATGTTTCATGTCAATATAATTTTTTCGACATTTTTCCCTTTCGATATCTTTTTCTTTCGACATTATGACGGTCAACCTTCAAATCAGTCGTTCCTATAGAGATAATAAACTATTTAATCCGAAAAATAAAATCTAAAGCTTGCTTAATGATGTTGACTCTAAACGTATATTCATGCCCATGATTATCTTTCACCGAGGGGAATAAAACAAAATGTGCTCGGTTTAATAAGACCAACGAGTCAATGGCTGATTAGCATGCATGATATACTCAAGACGCACCGCATAATCGCAAAAGAAAAGCAGGCTAATAATAACGATGCATTAATTTGTATGTTTCTCATTTTTGAATGTACTTTCTGATGCAAGTTGTTTTGATTAATTTCGAATACGAAATGTGTATGGCTTCGATTTAGTATAAAATATGTATAATAAAACTAGCAAAGGAATTACTCGAGCGAATACAATATAATTAATCCCAACCAATAGATAAAATGTAAAAATAGATGAAACAAAAGAGAGATGATTTTTTAATTTTATTAATCATCTTTATATGTCGTTTGTTCTTACCGAATATAATTTAAGCCGTGTATATTTTATTCTTCTTCTTTATCGAATGATTTCTTTTACAGATAAAAACCAAATACATGCCTGTTTCGATCATATCATTGATATTTGGAGTTCATTGAACTGACTGTTGCTTTCGATGTACTTCATAGAGATCATTTCATATAGGATAATTTATACATCATTAGATAGATCTAAATACATCCGTTATTCATTAGAAGATTGAATAGGAAAAATTTTTTTCTTCATGATTAATGAAGAAGATTCTTACAGCGAAAATTCTATTCAATAATAATAATTGGTTAAAGAATAAAAAGAAGAGAACGAAAGAGTTCTATAATAATAATAAATACGATAGTTACCGGATATTGCCAAGGGAAACTATAGAAGAAAAAAAAGATTAATCAAGTCAAGAAAATTCATAGCTAGGAATGTTTTTAGTTGACTAGGAAACCAATCAGAATAAAAAAAGAAAACGTTTTTCTAGTACAATGGGTTTTCCTTCGATAGTGCCTTGAGCAGTTTTTAGCTTAGAAATAAGTAAAGAAGCTTAACACTTGTATGTTTTCCTGTCAAAAAGACACAAACAGATGTTGTATACAAAGACTTTATTTTTGCAAGTGCTTCGAAAAAAATATTTTAAGAATTAATCAATCGAATGCTACTGGTATTGTAGTGACATTAATCTTTGATTTAAACATATTTTGATGAATTTAAAAAAGAAAAGATAGCGTCGAAGTGTAAAGTTTTTCAATAGGATAAACAATTAAATGAGCATCACCATAAGAAATTTTCAAATAATCTGTTTTTCATAGTAAAATTGTCGGCCTCAAATATATATTCTTTTATCTAGCATTGCAACATAAAGATTTTTCTCTTCATTAATCATGTTTAAACGATTTTTTGTATTCAAATTCTCTCCGTCATTACATTTCTTAACGACTTTTCTTTTGATTCATCCGTTATGCTTTTACATACGCAAAAACAAAAGAATATTCAGTCGCTATTCCGATATTTTAGTCTAATTTTAAATAATAGATCAATGCGAATTTGCCTTTGGAATTGTTCACAAGAATGCTTGTAGATACTTTGAATAATTTGATTGATGAAATTTGGGGGTTTCTATTCATGATATTCTATTTATAAAAACTCTATGAATTAGTACTTCTCTTTCTCAGTATTCTACACAAGAGAAAAGAAGTACAAGACGTCGTGTAAGATGAAAATCAACATTTATAATAAATGACGAAATTCGACGCTATTCAAAAGCAAGTATTTATCATTGCCTATAATTTGAATTTGATAACATCGATATTTCAAACGAATGCGATCAATCATTTAATTCGATTAGAAATCGAAAAATATTTGTGACGCCTTTCTACAAAAGTATTATTTTTATTGAAACATAATATTAGCTTTCAAGATAGATTATGAGAAAGGAAAATGCATGATGAGAATCTCTAAAACAAAAGTAACGTTTTTGAATATTTAAAAGCAAAAACGTTATTTTCACTATTATTAAATTGTTAGATCGCGTGACTTACGTATCGTCTCACCTCTTCCGAACACCGGTAAGCATTACCGGGTGTTCGAAAAATAATTTTATTCGTAAAAATTTATGACGGGAATTTGCAATAGACAGCAGGACGATCGTAATGCTTTTACCGGATGTTCGGAATAGAGTATTTTTGCTATATTTAATGTAACACCGGGAGATCGTAATAAACACCGTCGGTAGTTCGAAATGAAATTCTAAGGGTACTCAAGCGTGGAGTTTGTAAAAGAATTTATAAGGATATCGTAATTGATATAAAGATTTTCTGCTCTTATAGACAATAATAGGTTGCATTTTTGATTACATCCATGATTATATAAGTAGACGATTATTCTTTCTTGAAGTATACTCCTTGTGCTTGTCTCAGAAGTTGTTTCTAAGAGTATAAGTATAAGTTGATTAAAAAACGACAGTTGCCGAAAGCAGCAACTGAGCAAGCTGCTCCTAAATCTTATTTACGTTCAATCCCAATATTGAATCGTCTTAGAGTTAGACCCAGCGATCATACTACTGCCGCTTTGTCTTCATCTTGCACATTATCATCTCAATCGGATCTCATTGCTTCAACATCGAAAAATCAACAGATAGCCAGGTTCAAAAAACGTGTAGATTCATCGAAGGATAAATAGAACAATGATGTACATTAATACTAGAGTTATGAATATATATGTATTTATTTTCTCTCAATAAAGCTAGTATCTTGTAACAGAAAGTATTGAAGGAATAAAGAGAATAATAACTAATACTAGAGTTATTATAGTAAACAGAAGTGCAATCGTAGTTGTTTGAATCCGTCGAAACGTTGACTATACGTGATTTTAGATTGCGACTATAGTGTATCGCTTCATATTCTCTCACAGAGAAACAAAACCTGAACATCATCAGCAAGTTTACATCATTTGAGACTTTAATTCTAAATTCTAAATTCATAGTAATTCATAGTAATGGTGGTATTACTATAACAACATAACCTAGTCCGATTGCAGTATTCAAGACTTGAGCATACAAATAATAATAATGCATTACATACATTTATACTTTATACTAATTAGCAATTTGTTACTGTATATTCGTATTTAATATCAATACTAAATATTGACACTTCCCAGGTTGATCAAAACGGACTCGTTTNACAGTAAATAGGTCGTATTTGCCGTAATACCTGGCACACTAATACAGCACCATAAACGGGACTGAATTTTCATTGTTTACGGCTATTTGTGCTCCGTATTCTCGTGATCATACGGTCCGTATTACTACGTCAGATATTACGGCAAACTTTCACCCGGAAAATAGTCGTAAAGTAACCGTAAACGGCCGTATACGGACCGTACTGTTCGACCTGGGTTGGTATTTGTACTTGATATTCGTTATATATATATATATATATATATGTTACATCTGCGTACGAATTATTAGGTTGTGTTATCAGATTAGGTTATGGAATTGTTTATGTTGTTATAGTAATACCATCATTACTATGAATTTAGAATTAAAGTTTCAACTAATGTAAACTTGCTGATGATGGCCGTTACGTATAATTCATCTTGAACATCAATTTAGAATTATAACAAGGTCGAAAATTCCGAGATTTCGTAAAAACTGTATACTAAAAACTGCCAACTTAATTCCATCAAAATCATTATCATTATTACTTACCTCGTACTCAAGCAAACTCATATTTCTGAAATCCGAACATACTTGCGAAAATCGTGTCGTCTTTTTTTTATTACAGTTTCCGTGTCTTTGTCATTACGAACATCTGGACATTCTGATTACGATCTCCAGCCGAATTTTGATGTTCGAAAAGAGAAAAATTCACATCGAGTTCGAAATCAATTCTGAAAATAGCTTTTTCAATGGTTATATCCTATGAAAAAGCTAGTGTCAGAATTGATTCCGAACCACATGTCTTTTTTTCCATGTCAGAAGATCGTAAACAAATTATTTTACCGGAGTTCGTAAAAAAGAGGTGAGAGGAAATGTCATTTTCCCGTTCGATGTACAACATCATATATTTTCTTATCGGTCAAATATTGTTTTATTCATATGTTAAGCTGTGTGCGGTAATCAATTGTAGGAGACAATAAAATATTCATTTTTGTTGTTAGATTTCTATTTGATTGACAAGAACAATGACAGATATTTCTAGAATTTTGGTTTCATTGAACTAAAAGACTTTCACAATAGTAGTTGATTCATTGTTCTGGTGAAAATAAAAATCTTAAAATGATAGTTTAGTGTTCCATTGGAATTATTTATTTTTCAAACAAATTCAATATTGTGTTTTGTAGATCTAATAAATTTCAAATCATAAAACTGAACACTATCTTGATACACATGGGTAGTTTATTGTGTATGTTCTGTTTATCTTTAATGTTGATATTGCTGGAGAATAAAAAAAGAAAGAATCGTAAAATGTCATGAAACTTCAATTTTCTTTCCTTCGATTAAAAATACATTTTGATTCTAATGAAATTATAAATAGTGAAAATTACCTTTCCCCTCGATTACTTTCTGTTTGAGGAATTAAATATATAAAACTTTACCTTCCGTCCATATATTAAAACTACTCTATTTTCATCATAACTTATTTTTTCCCACTATACTCGTTGCTAAAAAGACGATGAGCTTCGCATTCCTATTGATTAATCTACTGTTGATATGCAACATTATCCCAATATATTCTATACAAGTAACTAACATTATTAATGTCACTTATTCCACTGATATTTCGTTTTCAAACATAAATTTAACGAGATCAAATGCATGCATGTGCAGTTTTATTGCTCATCCACATTGTCTTTCGATCAGTGTGATGCAAATATCAGATACTATATACTTTTGTCAATTATTTGCCACATATCCAATAAACAATTTTTAATTGTCATTATTATTAATGTCAAATGTAACGATTAATACGAATCGAACACTAACTTCGGTTTATATCAATGATGAAAGAAGTTTCTTAAACCCTCAAAATCTTTCTTTCAGCACGGAAAAGTCCATGGATACCTGTTTTAAAATTATATACAGGCAATAGTCAACCTTTTTTATGGTTAAATTCTAGTAATTTAACTACATTAACAAATATTCCAATAATTTGAATTAACCAATCAACATTTCATTCGTTTAGTATTTTAATATCGCAGTCATACATCGCAGCGCTTGTCAGGATTCCAGGGAAAAAATTATTTGCAAAGGACGTCCCCCTCGGGATTTATCAGGACACTGCAATGCATGATCGCAATGGAATGATATGACCTATCAACCAAATCAAGTTGCCATTGGGTTTATTATCAAATTGCACGATTATTTTTGATTTTCTTATTTTCAATGCTTCACAAACAAACATAACAACTTGGTTTTCAATAACAACTGTTCTCTCAAATCAATATTGGAATCTAACACAATATGAAAGCACAGTCGCTGGTCAAACACAAATGAAATCCATTTATGCAGATAGTGATTGTATACGATCATTTAATTTTAATTTAAAATATTCAACAAGTGGATGCACTCAAGATTTTTATGGATTCTTTTTTGTTGATGATGGCTATAAAGATTTATGCATTACATCTCCTGCAATTACCACGTCAACATCTGTTCCAAAAATTTATTATAGTCCAACGAAATATTCTACCAATGGAAGTCTGAGTGATTATCGTATTGCTGATGGTCTTATGGTTTTTGTTCGATGAAAAATTTGAAAAAAAAACTCCTTTGATTTTATTTCGTGTCTTAATCAACGAAATTACTTTTGAGATAAATATCTATCATATAATGAAATTTGATGATGAATGTTTTTATTGCAAAAATGACATGATTTTTCTCCCTGATTTAGTTGTGGCTTGTATTCTTGATTGGAAGCCAAGAAAGTTCTGAGAAATTTTTAATCAAACAGATATTGGAAGATAATACAGTAGAACATAATTATAAAAAAATGTGTATGAGGCATTTCAAAGTAGATTAACATTTCATGTCATTTGTCAAAAG
Source organism: Rotaria magnacalcarata (assembly GCA_900239745.1). Lineage (NCBI taxonomy): Eukaryota > Metazoa > Rotifera > Eurotatoria > Philodinida > Philodinidae > Rotaria > Rotaria magnacalcarata. Next base: position 61,847 of record OENM01000175.1, read on the forward strand.
CGAAAGATGTAAGTTTCAAAGTAATATAAATTATAACAATTGACACAAAAGTTAATACCCTAGTCGAACTGTTTTTGTGCAAGCGCATGCAATTCTTGATTTTGTTGATCAAGAAAGTCAAGAACCATGGACACATCTTGAGGCAAGACATGAGGCCTTTCGGTGAGCTCAAGTTCTTAACCTTCTTGTTCTATCACTGGATATTCTTGCTCACGCACTTGAATTTTTATCTAAGCGTTTCTGCTATTAAAGAATTTTTTCAATTTTACATTCAAAATAACACAACTTGCAATAGAAATTTATAGTTGCATTTTTTTGTAACTCATGCAAACATTCAAGCGCTTGTCTTGAGCAAGAAAGTCATGCACTACAGAGATGTCAGCAGGCCAGCCTGTCAGGCCAGATGAATTTCGAAACTGTAGTTTGACATGATTCGTTCATATTATATCAAAACCAGGCTAACAGACTAGATCAGTAATAATTTATTGACCTGATTTACGTCTTCTGTGTGGGAGAAAAATTTGTGACAATAGCTTTTTTTTCCATTAATTTTCTATTATGTAGGAGAATTTATTATTCGATTATCGTTAGGAAAATAGAAACTAATAGCTGCAGCTGAAATGATTTGCCAATACAAAGCTATGAGATTTGTTGGATTTGAAAAGTTAGACACTTCAGTCCAACGATATTTTTTTTGCTGGCCTGGCAGCTCTGATGCACTATGGACACATCTTGAGCTCAAGTCTTGGCAAGCGCATGAAAAAAAAAGTTTGACTAGGGTAATCATCAATTACTTATTCACTTCTTTTTCTTGAACAACACTTCAAATGAAGCAAGTATGAGAGTGGTGCTTCATAAATGACAAGATACATGTTTTTTTCTACGGCTCACTTAATTGTTTTTAGCGGTTTTATGTGTTTGTCAGGATTTCTAATCTGTTTTGAAGAATAGAGCAAGGGGACAATACAGGAATTACACAAAAACTAAAAATAATAAGCTACTTGTTATAGATGTCTTTTTCTTTAGGAGGATAAGTTGATTTCGGCAAATGGCTCATTCTAATACTTTGTGACTTGGAACAATAGAATATTGTTACTCAATAAAATTGATGATGTTCAACCAATTCAAGTTTCTCTTACAATCCTGATTTCATGTTCTAAATATCATTCGATTTCGTAGGCGGTGATAACAACTGTTCTTGAACATTACAAGATGTTAATTGTGACTAGATCAAATCTAAATGAAATATTTCTCTTTGAACTATATTGTTTTATCATTGGAGAGGTGTGACATTTGTTCTTATGATAGAATAGCGAAGTTTATATTAACAAAGACTTTAATTTTCACGACTTATTTTACATTAAATCATGCAAAATATAAAATATTTCACAATTAACATCTATAGCATCATTTTCTTACAGGATTTCATCGTTTGAAGAGTGTGTTATTTTTGCAATTTTTGCAATTCTTCTATTTTAAGAAAGGCCTTGTAAGCGACACATTTATATAAGTAAGGCACCAACAGACCAAAAAAAAACAGAATTAACAAATAGCCTTAGAACGACGATTTATTTTTTAATGCACCAATTACGTTGCTTAATTCTGTTTTATTTTTTTTTGATGTGTTTGAGCCGTAAGGCCGAAATCATACCGACTAATTCAAAGTGAATTAAAACAGAATGAACGAATAAGTCATCTCAAAAAGATAACTTAAATCGTAATAGACCAATCGCGTCGCTTATTTTGTTTTATCTTTTTCAGTGTGATTTCGGCCTAAGTAATACAGGAACAAAAATTCTTTTGACTTCATTTGAAAGAAACGAAGAATTGCTACCTTTTGTTTCTTATTCATATAGAAAATATTGATTTAAAATCATTAACAATGTCTTTTTCTGTATCGATAAGTACCTAGGGATGTGCGGTGTGTGTTTACTGAACACTGATAGACACCGACAGTGACGCTCAGTGCACACTGGTAGGTCCAGTGCCACTGATCACTGATATATTGATCACACTGACACCGACGTCACTGGAACACCGATGACTACTGTATCACCGATCACTGATGCACTGATACCATCGGCGTCACTGGTACG
>OENM01000175.1:75983-88279 GCA_900239745.1 Rotaria magnacalcarata
TGACGATTGACTAATGATTATGATAGATAATCTTTAGCTGTTTGGCAATGTAATAAAATCATATGAATAAGTTCATTTGGTAGTAAAATATTATTAGACGACATTTATCTACAAGTGTTTATGTTTTTTTTTAAAGTAATCATGGAATTTAGCTGAAATTACATTGATAGTGTTAAAGATAAAAAGATACATATAGCTATAGTGAATACTAATTTTAGTATCAACTCAAGTTACAATCTTTTTTCTTTGTGTGTCGAAGATACTTTTTATTATCAAAAATATAAATATTACACGTAGCGTAATATTCAACTTATGCGTTCTTTTTGTGCTTTCTCGTCTTAACGAGACAACACAGTAAAGAAAGAAAGAAACAGATAGGAAGAAGTTGTACTGTTTATTTCATTCATCGTACACTTAAAACGAGAGATTTCATACGTCATGTTTTCATCGGCTGTTATTCTGTCGATGATCATCATTTCAGAGTTCTCCAATACCAAAGAACAAATAGCAATTGAAGACAGAAGTTTATTGTTTATTAAGAAGTGGTTTTTCCATTCAAGTTAAGATTTAGCGATTTGATAAATAAAAAATCTTGTTGACGATCCGATTACTGTGACAAAATTTATCTCAAATAAGAGGCTAACAGTCCGACTTGAAAATTCTACGACAAGATTTGAGTTCGAACTAGGCATGTACCGAGACTGAGGAGTAGCTGAAAAAGATGCATTTTTTTCTCTCACAAGAACCCCCGAGACTCGACGAGAATTTTAGTGAGAACTATTCATCTGGGTCTCAAATAGTTGTAGGTATAACCGAACAGACCCATCCAAATGGAAAAAGGTCAAGTTTCGGTCAAAAACTTTAAAAAATGAGAATTCTGACCGAGACTTGACCTTTTTTCATTTGGATGGGTCTGCTCAGTTGTACCTACAACTATTTGAGATCCAGGTGAATAGTTCTCAATAAAATTCTCGTCGAGTGCCGGGAATTTTTGTCAGAGAAAAAAAAACATTTCAGTCAGCTACTCGTCAGTCTAGGTACATGCCTAGTTCGAAGTTCGAACACCATCAATACTGAGCTTCATTGCAATTTTCGTCGATAGATTAATTTTGATTATAGAAAGCAAATAAAAACAGTGTAATTCAACCCGTAGTACATGACTTCTGAAGCCAAACGATTAAAAATGAATAGACACGAAGACGTCAATAAAAAGTCACATAGCGACGTACAAGTATTTTCCCAATGAATTCAAAGTTAGTTTTGAATGCAAGTCAGTTCAACATTGTGATGCTGCTTATTTAAGAGTCTCAAATATAATGTTACCAAAACAATTGACAGAATACAAATATGGAAACAAACCAAACGTATTATTTCGCTGAGATTTTTTTAAGCCTAAGCACTCATTTCATCGAATACATCATGCATCCATTCGCAGTAACTATACGATGGATAACATGATGATACTATTTTATGTAATAACACTAAAAAAAGCAGTAAATATGTGAGGTTAAACTTCGATTCTCGAAAGAATAGCCTAGCAGTAAATCTCTTTTTATAGCGAGCTATGTCACGACAGGTATTGTTCTCTTCGCCATTAGTTAATTTTCATGTAGACTTTCTTCATTGATTCATTAGGAGTTTTATGATATTTAATATATCTAGCGTATGTCAAAAAATATTCTTACGTTAATATGTGTATATTCGCGGCAATTACATTGTCGTGTTGTAGTAGAATCAATGTGTTTTAGCGTTACTTTTTCTCTTTTCTTCGAACACGAGCGTATATAATGCATCGATAGTGAACGCCCTCTTTCCTACTTTAGAGGCTATACGTAATTCTAATAGAATGGCTATTTTATGAATATATGTATATATAATAGTCTATGTAGCTTATCCCAACTGGTTTCGATTGACATGGAAAGGACGTACCAGATAAATAGAAATTGTTGCTTTGTGAAAAAATTGTTGAACAATGTCGTCCATTATTGATATACGCAAAAAAACGCACTAATAGTAACACAATCCCTTGTTTAAGATTCCCATGGATCAAAACTTCGACAATGAAGATCTTCATTTTCCATCGGAATACGTTTTGCCATTCGCAACTACGTCATATACAAATAATACGCATCCTCGTCTTCATAATCGTAGTCGTTCTATAAAATCCCGAAAAAATAATTCGTCTTATACTCAAAATGAAGATTTATGTGACACTCATTTTATTAAATTGAAAGTGCCACCGATAGATCAAGTATTATGTAAGCAAGAGGAATCAAACGAATTAGTAAATGGTATCCGAAAAATATACGATGGACAACAATATCCACGTATTTGTGGCGATGCAAATTGTACAGTAATTCTTCAAGATAATTCTGGACATCAAAATGGGTTTGTCTAACAGAAAATTATTTAGAATTTAATCTTTTTAATTATTAATTTTAGTTTATGTCCAAATCATTATCATGAATCCTGTTCTAAAACGTTATCTGCAGCACTGTCTTCGTCGCGTAAACGTCGCCGTCATAATTCGCCATCATCTAGTCGTCCATCGCAAGTGCCTATGACTCCTAATATGCATATGCCTACATTAAAAAACAATCATCGTCTTTCAATAGCTTCTATTCCTCCATCTGTCGACATTAACAATCCGAAGAAAGGCGATATTATCGAAATGGAGAATGGTTCACGAAAAAAATTTGATGGTGTTGTTTGGCGTAAAATTTGTTCACTACCTGATTGTATAATAGCTGCACAACGTGATGAATTATGTCGAAAACATTATATTAAACTTCATGGAAAACCAAATAATGAATCGATCAATGATAGTATTGAATCGGCGAACATCGTTATACCTCAATCGAAAAGTATTTCATCAATATCAACATCATCGATGAACGAAAAAGCAGGTATAAATGACAGAAGAGGTGTTTAGCTCAGTTTAGCTTCATTTCCTAGAGTATATTCAGCATAAGCCTGAAAAAATACAAGCCCACAATCTACTCTCACAGATATAGACAGTCGATATCATAGCTATCTTTTCATTTCGCCTAATACAATCTAACATTTTCATAGAATCTCGAACTTTGAAAAAACTCAACGATGAATCTATGGATTATGATGAACAACAAGACTTAATCAACGACAATACATCAAATAGTTATCATGCATCAGGTTAATATTTTTTAATCCTTTACTCTTCGAATCTCCTTCTCATAATTCTCTTTCAGATGATGAGACTCAAATTAATCAAGAAAATTCTTCTATTATGCGCGAAGATAATTTCGATGGTCAAATTGATCGTACACTTATCGATGCACTTTCTGCTTGCCGACAAAAATTTCTCACAAGTAAAAAACAATATTTTTTAGTTTAACGAAAATTTTTGTTAAATATAGATTATTTAAAAAAATGGTTACAAGAAAACCGTAATCATCCTTATCCCAGTAATCAAGAAAAAATTGACTTAGCTAAACAATCATCTATAACATATGATCAAGTAACAACATGGTTTAATAATGCACGCGCAATTCTTCGACGACGTCAAATTAAACAACGAAATTCATCGAATAATGGTGACGATGATTCATCGAATGAGAGTAACGATGGCTTAGATTCTTATCACAATATATCTTCCCGAAGTAAGAACAGAAAATTTTGTCATATGCAAAAGAAATAAAAATTCAATTTTAGTTCAACGATCATTATCATTATTTAATGGCGTATGTTGTCGTTCAATTGGTATACAATGTAATACATCAACAGTAAATCAAACAACATCGACATTAACTGATGTATCTATGATGACTGACGGGGAATTATTATCTGATCGTACGGTTCGAATTATACGTCCATCGAACTATGTATTGAAAACAAATAATAGTATGAAGCGTGATGCTAGCCAAGAATTTCTAATCAATGATGTTAAACATGAAGATAATGATGAAGGCTTCAGAAAAAATACAGAAATCATTATTACAAGTACTTGTCTTGATGATGATCAAATGGTAAGATTAGACTAAAAACGGAATAGCGAAAGCCACGACAAAGTTCGCAATAATCGCTTCTGGACTTAGGGATACGTGACATTAACTAATTACACTTTTTTCTATTAGTTTTTTGTGCTCATGACTTGTAGATTTCTGATAATTTGAAATAATGATAATCTGCTCACCTATTGCGATTATAACAGCGAAAGCTTTTTGAAGAGCGTTTCTAAAATGTTAATTATTTTTTCAGCTTTTTAAAGGTTTCTGCAGAAATTCAAGATTTACTTCAAAATCATATAATTTGACTTTTGAACCTTTTTCACGACTTATTTATATCGAAAGAGCTCTCAGCTGAATTTTTCGACACGCATGAAACTAGCGTTGTCGTTCCCGAGCTTCTTAAATATCACATTACGGAATAGTGATCTCCGTTTAAACTTAATTGTCGCGTCGACAAAAGCTCTTATAATAGAAGTCTTAGAGAAATACTAAATCTTTACAAAAGTTCTATTGTTTCCATATTTACGAAGCTGAAAACTAAATGACCACGTATTTGTCTTTAGATACGTTTGAAGAAATTTTGTTCTCGATTTAACATTAAATTATCAAATGTCATTGATGAATATACAACACATTTAATAACTGCCGAAGAAGATGAAACACTGGTGTGTCCATTATCAAAAAAAGTGATTCAAGCTGTTGCTCGTCATATGTATATTCTAACTTATCGTTGGATCGATACTTGTCTAACGATGAATAAAATTATTAATGAAAAAATATTTGAAATTCAAGGTGATTCAACCTTGTCACCGAATCATAATGGTTCGTTGTATTTTGTGCTTATAAAATATTTGTTCTGTTGCTTTTTTTTCATTTGAAGGCATGCAACGAAGTCGTCAAAGTAACTTAGCACATAATCTACCAGCAAGTTTATTATTTGAAAAGTTTTCTATTATGTTAAAATGTGATGGCTGTCAAAAGCTGATGAATAATAATGAATTAATTGAATTAGTGAAATTATCCGGAGCTAAACATACTATCGAATCATATTTTTCACGTTTACAAACTGGTTTAATACGTATTGTTCTATGTGAAAAAGAATATTTAGTTCAACGAAAAGAAATATATGAAAAATGTATTCATATTGGCATTCATTTTCTTTCACCTGAATGGTAAAAATTTTGGAAACAAAACAAACTAAAGAATCAGATATTTCTTTTTTTCAAATAGGTTTCTAGAATCACTCGTTCAATATCGTATTCAACCATTTGAAGATTATCAGATATTACCTTAAAATTGAAATAGACTTATTGTTTTACTTCTTGTCAGATAAAAATTGTTCGTGTAATTTGTTTTTTTTGTTATTTGTTAATGCAAAAGAATCGTTGTAGTTAGCATGCGTTACATATATATATATATATATGAAATGAGTTCTGTGATTATATTTTCAGATGTTAGATAAAATGACCGAATATCAACATGACCGACGAATGAAAAAACATATGAAACGACAAAAGAACAATTCAGGTACAGAACATATTTATTTTAGTCAAGCTTCTAGAATAGATACAGATTTTAATTGTTGATACAAGGAAAATTTAGTTTTTTTCCGTCGCCAATCCCACTGTAGACATTCATCAATGTTTTGATTTAGCTAAGCAAAGTATAGAATAAGTAAGCTCGGAAATATAACGTTTTTGTATATGTTATCAGCCTTAGCGAAGATTCACATGCGCGCCAATAGAGAGTGACATTTCTAACTTAATGTACGTGCATCCATATTTGCAGCAACATCGTCTTCCGGGACATGCTCGCATGCAACAATTATACAGTAAATAGGAGAATATAGTATTCAGACTTTCGAACTCGACTCTCGTGATCTTTTTTTAATAACAGCTACGGTTGTATTCGAGATGAAAAGGAAAAGTTATAGGTAGTCATTAGTAATTGTCGTCAATTATTATCTTGTGTCATGGAATTTAGTTAGACTTCGATCTTCAAGAAATCTTTTTAGAACAATCTACTGTGTATTTAATAAAAATATTTGAGTTTTCCCAGCGGTGTCCAAGGACTGAAAAATAGGAATTGCCAGTGTCGTTGTGATAATTCCTAGAGGAAATGCGAATCAACTATCGGTTCCGCCATTCAAGAAAGTCGGGATATTGCTGTTTTAAAAATAATTTTAGCGTGAAATTATTGATTCTCACAATTTTGCAAGTGAAAATGAGTGTAAGAACAAAAACGATCGTGAATATTCCATATTTTTACCTTTAGTATGCAAGGAACTGTAGGGAAACTGAGGAGGAATTCCTAATTCTCAGTCCTTGGACATCCTTCGAGAAAAAAGTTTCTACAAGTTTTCTCTCAAATATTTAGTAAATACTAGAGTGCAACTGTCTATTATTTTGCTGACATCGTCTTCCTCTAGCCAACTGATTGTTTGCATTAATCAAATGATCTGTTTTGATTAAGAGAAAAAGAAAAAATCTTCGTTTTTTTCCTACTGATGTCACATAATACTGTGTTATTTAAAACTGCAATTTGCGTACGCAATCCCTCCGTGTTAGTACATTCAGTCATATATCCTTTGTCGTGTCTGCCAGTAAGCGTTCATCGAGTATTAGAGTTTATATGACATCCTGTTTAGTTCTAAAGCCATTCGAGACTGTCTGAGCCAGAATTTTCGAAATATAATTCAATACTTTCTCATCGGAATAGGATCGTCGTTGCGAAACTATCATATAATTGCTCCCTATTGCACTTTGTTTTTTTCTGTATTCGATGACTAGCGCGCTCTACACATGTTTTTAATGACTAGAGCTTGAAGGATACAAAAATTTTGAATACGTAGCTATCTCGAAAAGGTTATCGCTGTCGTCTTCATGTATTACTTTCTGTAAAAATTATTCAATCTATTTAGATATATCTCAAATTGAATCATGTGGTAATGATTTGATAGAATTAACTAAAGAACAAGTAAAAGCTGCCTTAACATCTCTTTTTATAATTCAAAAACAAAATCGAACAGTTGGCTCTCGTAAACGACGTCGAGATAAAAATCTTGATCGATCCTTAGAAACTCAAACTAAAAAACAAAAACAAATTTATAGTAATATTATATTATCAGATATAACTCAAGCCGAAACTATTGTACTTGCTGCAAGTGGTCTTAATAAAAAGCAAATGGTTTGTTTGTTCGTTTGTTGATTATTCAATATTTTCAATATTTTACAAATAATTTAGAAACAAGTGAAAAAATTCGTTTTAATTTTTAATTGCCATCTATTATTATTGGATGAGAAAACAACGTTTAATCAATCGATAACACATTTAATTACCGATGAAATCGATACTAATGATTCACTTGTATGTACATTAACAAAAAATGTTGTTTTCGCTATTGTTCAACATTGTTTTGTACTTTCTTATCGTTGGATTATTGAATGTTTACAACAAAATTCAATTGTTAATGAAGAACAATATGAAATCGAAGGTGATAATATATTTTCAACAAAACATAATGGTCCTCGTCGATCACGTTTATCGAAACGACCCTTAATGCCATTAAACCATTTTAGTAAGAATTTGTGGTTCTTTTTTTTTCGGTCAAAGATTTATTTTAATTAAGGACTTTTTTTATTTATTTCAGTGATGATCAAAGGTGATAGTAGACATTTTTTAGATTTTACAAATTCAGAATTAGGTGATTTAGCGTGGTTAGCTGGCAGTATTTATATAGAACAAAATCGTTTTCCAAATACAGTTTTTTCAAGACAATGTTTTTTATTAATTGAAGATGCTGATGTTAGAAATAAGGTAAGACGAACATTTCAATATTGATTATTATTATAGAACTTAGCAGTTCGTTTTGAATGAAAATAAAAACTGCGTAATTATGAGTAATGACTATTGATGATTTACATTTGAGTTTGAATAAATGTCAAGGGAATAAGTTCCGGTTGAGTGCCATTAGAAAAACACTTTTCTATACTATTCAGAATAGAAAACTAATATAAATTATTCCAAAATAATATTATTTTTCTATGTCCGAATGGTTATCGATAAAAACGAAACAAAAATGCTGGATTAGTACAAATAGATTTTTATTAAATTAGTTAATATCAATAATTTTGCCGTTTTAATCTATAATTGAACTTAATTATTTGATTTAAGTATATTGGATTTGAATGTAATAATATACAGCTAGAAGCAACAAGTGCAAGATTCTGGACAAGGATTAATCAGTATTAGATCGTAGTTTTAACTGATGAAATTATCTTCCTAGACAAACGTACTCAATGACCTTGTAGTCGTCATTGAAGCGGAACTTGGTCAAAATCAGATAATATGTTGAAGCAATCAGTGTAAATAACACTTATGTATGAAATCGAATCGACGTAGTATAGGAAAATAAAACGAGTATTGTTTTATTCTCGTGATTAATACTAATTCATTGAAGCTTCTCAACCAAGACGATATAAAATATTTTTTTAAATTTTGCTCATCATTAAAAATCGTGATTGATCTTCAAAAATAATCAGTAATTACAAAATTTTATGTTTTCTCCTGTCATGTATACGCGGGTTGTTTTTCGCGACGCAGTTATTATTATAGCGAGGATCGAAAACAACAAATATGTGATATCTTTGTTCACGCCTCTTCTGAAGCTGGGAACGGATATAATTTAGTATAACTCTATGAGAAAAATATATCTTGTTAAAATGCTTCTTATAAGACCGGAAACGAAAACACCTTCTGCCTGAGCTCGTTGCTATGTACTTATGCACTTATCATGCCTGTTGGAATCTAGAGGTTACATTTGACCTAGTTTCCTTCCCAATATGAAGGAATTTCATGAATCCAGGTCTCGCAGATGTCCTTCTTTCCTACTTTTTAAGGGGCGTCCTTCTTCATCCTTATTTTTAACAAAATTCCTTCTTTTTTTCTTTGTCATGCAAGATGACCGTATACATACTTCACAGCAGAGATACTACACTTCAAAGAAATAATATTCATATATCAGAAAAACCACACAATGAAACAATCATAGTTCTAGAGCGTATATTTATTATTATTTATTTATTTTCAAATTTTTATATCTACAAAGTTAGAAGCTCACGAATCTTATCTTCTTTTTTGTAGCATTTTTTCAATTTTTTTTGAGCTGATTCATTTGGTCACTATTATCGCCGAGCTGTGTTTTCAAAACATCCAATTTTTTCTTCGCACCTCCAATAAGTAGTTGCGCCATTTCGACACCAGCAAAGTTTTTCGTTGCAACGGTAGCTTCGAGCCGTGAGTTGCCTTCATTGAGCATTTTTGATACATTTTCTAGATCTTCTTGTAATATCTTGCGTCGACCGATTAGATTCTGTTCTTTTCCGACCAAAACTAGTTCTTTGTGTTTCGTTAATTTTGCAGCAGCTACAATCGCTTCTTTTTTCTCGAGTATTCGTTGTGTTATTTCTTGATCAACTTGATATCGTGAGTGTGCTTCCTCTACATTGTCAAGAAGTCCTTTGCAAATTGGAACCTATAAAGTACATCAGTCACATTGATAATAATTAACTGTTACTTAATGATCTCACTTACTTTATGAACTTTTCCTTGTCCGTAAAATTTGACGGCATCTTTCGTTGCTCGAAGTCCGTTGATGGAGATGTCACTTAGAGATGATCGGTCGTCGGTGATTAGTGCTGCGTTTTCACTAAAGCCACATTCAACATCGGCATTACCATGTGCAAGTGATAGAAGACTCTTGATGAGTTCAGGTAATACGACAAATTTGGCAATGCCTGATCTGTTTTTTTTTNTTTTTTTTTGTAGGACGGTACATTTAGATGAATTTCTTCTTTTCAATTAATTTCCTTCTTTAAAAAAAAATGCCTTCCTTTTATCAAACCCCGTTGCGGGGCCTGCATGAATATAATGTACTTTAAATCGATCATTTCAGCGAAGTTCTCCTTTTCTTTTCTCCTGACACCTCGATTCGACTTTTGTTTTATTGAATAGAGGAATTCAACTGAAAATTACTCGTTTAGAAATGAAATTTATTGATTTTATACAACTAAGAATTTTGTTTTTTAGAATATGTTTCATCGTTGTATTGACAAAGGCTTAAAATTTCTTCGAAGCGAATGGCTAATACGTTCAATTGTTGAATATCGTATGGCTAATATAGTGCAATATCATTGTGATCCATTCGATACTATTGATCGGTCGGAATAACGATTTTGTTTTAATAGAAAATCTTTTTGTTATTGTTTATGTAAATATTTCCTTTATGGATAATAATCCGGTGAAAATGATTGCAGTTAGTCAGATAGGGAAGCAAAAATAATAATAAAAGAGAGGCGTCGGTAGCTTTGGTTTTTTCCTTTTTTTTTCTAAAACTATTTTTTGTGCAACATTACTTGTTTTTCTTCTCTGGTAGACTTTTCTAAATAAATCAAGATATTTTTCATCTATGCTGTTATTTAAAGATGCCTATTATTTATTATTTAGATAACTATTAAAAGGAATAAATAAAAGGCGAAGCTCATTTATTTCAATCTTTTAAAGATAACACACCTATGCTTATTATCACCAGACAACAGCAACTACTTATTCCAGGTTTGATGAATCTCCTGTAATAATTACACGTCTTCATCGCTGTTGTTCTTGCCTCTCTTTTTTTACTATGTTTTCTTTCTAGTCCAATTATTGTTCTTGAAAACTCTTCCGAATGCTTAAGCTTATGCACCTCCTTTGCTCTTTACTCTTTTATTTGTCTGCTCAGTCGCGCATTATTGTCTGTTCTGCCAAGTTTTTCATCATCATCATCATCATCATCATCATCATCGCCGTTTTCTCTATTTGTTGTAATTCCGAAATACGGCAACGCTGCTGCTAGCGCATGTGTAGAAGCGTGTATGCTGAGGAAGAAGAAAGATCCACATAGAGGGAAAGAGAGAGAGAGAAATAGACAGAAACGAATGTAGGCAAGCTGGAAGGCAAGTAATAGAGAATCCGAAGAAAAAGAAAAAAACTTGAGGAAAAAAAGAACAACAAAAAATAATATATATTGACCTCATTCTCCTTTTTTTCTCTCCTAGTACGAACGAACTTTTTGGCCTTATCTTTGGAGTAGTGTTTGATCATTGTAGAACTTTTATTATCATTGAAAAAATGAATAGCTGAGTGAATCAAATTCAACAAAAAATTAAAATTTTTTAAAAAAGTAAGCATTATTACGTTTTCTCCTCTCTGTTCGATCTCTTTTTTTTCTTCACTTGTTTTTTTTGTTGTTCAGTAGCAGGAAGAAAAACTTTTAAAAATGAATTACTGTAATGTTCTATGTTCTTTCTTTATTTATTGATGTCTGATAGCTACTAGTCAAGTTTAAGAATGTAATAAAGCGACTAAGGTGATGAAAAGCGAAACGACGCACCTATTTGTCTACATCAAAAAAATATAAGGATTAAATTAATGAGTAACAAAAGCAAACTATGCACATTCAAGTCAAAGGTTTTCTTTCATTATTTTCAAATGACTGGACCAGTCCATAGTATGAAAAACACACAGTATGATTTTGCTTTATCGAAAAAGACGAAATATAAGAGAACAAGAGACTCATTCATATTTAGATACCAATTGTTTGTTGAATGAAAAATAACAGATGTTTTCTGTATTTTAATTGACATATTGAAACAAACAAGGTACTTCTTTGAATACGAGGACACGCTCAAGGTAACAAAAACATACCTTGAATATTCCTTTCTTTTTTAGTCTACTTAAAATGCTTACGTAGATAAATGTTTTTTTCTCGATTTTTCTTCTAATTAAGAAAGCATTACCTACAAAAATATGAGTTAAAGCGGTAGATATTTCAAGTTCTATTTTGTCAGGTACTTGAAATCGTACATTTAGACCATTTTACTCAATGTTTCTTTTTGTACCTAGAGAAGAAAACTAAATTGTGGAGCAAAATTGTAATCTTTTTTTTAATTAACTATTGTAAGAAAATATTTCTTTTAATCATCATTCAATCATTCTAGAAGATCTAGTCTAAGTATTTCTCCTCCAATTAGTATAAAAATGCATGTTATAATGCGTTGGTGTTCGTCACAGAAACAATTGTGGTATGCAATAGAGATTACTTTAAATTGTTTGACCTACAAAAGACTTCGCTTAAGAAATTTATGTATAGTGTGTGTTCTCATTGTTTTTATATTCTAGATGAACGACACACAAGTTGAGTAATAATACGTGTATGCGTTAGGGGCGTAACCAGTGAGGTCTAGGGGGGGGGGGGGGGGTTTGGCCCCCCCC
>OENM01000175.1:88514-103708 GCA_900239745.1 Rotaria magnacalcarata
GGGGCAGATTGATCCCCGAGCCCCTCTCTGGCTACGTCGCTGGTGATAAAATACCAGAAACATTGCGTGCAAATTGTTGGTATTTTGTTGTTTTTTCTTTTCATTTTTTACTTTATTTCAGATGTTTAGCGAGCCACAATTTTCGTCAGTCTCGGCAATTTTATCCATTCCTATTTTTCCTATATCATCAAAATCGACATCCCTATCATCAACAGCATCTCATGCACGTACATCTACAATTACTTTAAATAGTTATCTACGATCAGATGTGCCACCTTCTCTGCCTCCGCCTCCTCCTCCTTCTCCTCCTCCGCAATCGAATATAACAGAAAACTATTTCCAACAACAACCGCAATATCGACAAATGAAAATCGGAAAATATTTTCTTGAAAAAACTATTGGCAAAGGAAATTTTGCTGTTGTTAAACTAGCTACACATTGTGACACACAACAAAAAGTATTTAACTCAATTTTAATCGATGATTTAAGTACAGCGTTTCTATATAGGTAGCGATAAAAATTATTGATAAATCACGTCTAGATCCTGGTGATCATAAAAAATTAGAACGCGAAATCGCTGTTATGAAATCATTAATACATCCATATATTATTCGACTTTATGAAGTAAGTCAATCAAAAAATGTTGTTATTTCTAAAAATGTGTCTATATGTTTTCTGTTTAAAGGTGATGGAATCGAAGAATCTTATTTATTTAGTTACAGAATATGCAGCTAATGGTGAATTATTAGGTAAACAAATAGTTTTCTTTTTATTGCTGAATAACAAACCAAAGGAATGTTGTTTTCTTTGACCTTTTTTAAAGATCTACTTATTCGTGAAAAACGACTAAGTGAACCGAAAGCAAAAGAAAAATTTCGACAACTTGTTCTAGCTGTCGAATATATTCATTCAAAAAACATCGTAAGTTAATTATTCTAGTTCATTTGTTTTTTTTTTCATTAAATTACTATTTGTACTTATTGTTTTTTGTTTAGGTTCATCGTAAGGAATTCAATTATTTTCATGATTCAAAATTCAATATTTTTTTTGCCTTCAGGCGATTTAAAAGCTGAAAATTTACTTTTGGATAGCCAAGGCAATATTAAAGTAGCAGGTATTTATCTTTCTATTTACTAAACATATAAGTGCTTGCAATCTGTTACTGTTCTCGGATTACTGGAAAGAATAGGAATGATGAAATTTCGATTTGAAATTGATATCATAATGCGATAAATGACAATTAAAGTACATTTATACTCGATAGCTTGTTATGATCGAGTTTTTCAAAAAAATTTTATTTTCCTCTGATAAACAAGATTATTTCTTAACAAAAAAAAGCCTTTTTACGTGAGCTCTACTACATTTGATAAATAGTAGTAGTCAAGCAAGAAAAGCTACTTTTTATCGTAATCATAATTGTTTTTCTGTTTTATCCTTCACGATAAATGCCTGAGGTCGTGCCCCGAAAAAAAAAGATGAAAGAAAAAAAACAAGAGCAAAGAACAGGAAAAAAAGATTTTTTGTCTTAAGCAGCAGTAGAGGTCAACAAAAATCTTATCGAAGATTGGCGTACAAGAACAGAGAATATGTTATGAAATTTTACAATTCTAACGCGTACTTTGATTAAAAGGGAAAAAAGGTTTAAAGATGCTAATTTAGCATGTCACAGCCAATTAATAAGCTAGAGCAGAGGAGTAAAAAGAACACTATCTAATATATTTTTTAATAATAAACAGAAAGCCGAGAAATTTTTCGGTTTGACGAAGCTATTTAATAGAGTATTCAGTACAGAGATGGGCATGTCAAGTCAAAAAAAATGACTTGATGGTTTTTTTGAATGAATTATGACTTGACTTGACTTGTAAATAGTCGTGACTTGACTTGACTTGAAAATTTTCAGAATGGCTTGACTTGACTTGAGACATGGCGTACCGAGATATTCAAGTCAAGTCAAAAATTATATATATATAGAGGACTTTTATGAATTTAATTTTTGAACTCTAATTTGAAATGTAGAAGAAAAATACAAATAATAAATCAGAGATGGACAAGTAGCTACAGTCAAAAAATGATTTGACTTGACTTGAATCGAAAAAACACTGATTTGCCCATCTCTGATTCAGTACACATCAGAACGATTGAAACAAAGGCTTACCGTAGATTGAATCTAATAATACAGTAAAATATCTATTGCAATTGTCTATCTTCAAAATAATCATCAATACAATAGTCCTTTTCTTTTAGACTGTTGTGCTTCGAACTCATTATTGAAACTTTTGTTTTCTTTGCTTTTATTTTTATCATTGAATGTAATCGAGATGGAATCTAAGATCGAATGTCTAATCGAGGTAGCTATTTTCTCCAGTTCGCAATTTACCTAAAATTAGATACTGGAAATTTTATATTAATAATAATTCGATACGAAAAACAATACGTAGTATTAATCTGATTTGTTGAATTTTTTTTTTCTATTCTAAGATTTCGGTTTCGCTAATGTATTTTATCCTGATTCGAAACTACAAACATTTTGTGGTTCGCCACCGTGAGAAAATTTTCATTTTGTTTGAAAATATCCATGTAAATATTTCATTCATTTAAAATAGTTATGCAGCTCCTGAACTTTATCAATGTCTTCCATATTCGCCCGAGAAAGTTGATATTTGGGTATGACGAATGAACAACATTTAAACGTTCATAGAGTTCACACGAAAAATATCTTGTTCTTTTATTTTAGTCACTCGGTGTTTTGCTTTATGTATTTGTTTGTGGCCATTTACCATTCGATAGTAATAACCTTGCTGACTTACGAAAACGTGTTCTTTCGGGAAATTATCGTTTGCCATTTTATCTCAGTTCAGGTTTGTTTTTCTATTCGAATGAAAATCTTTATACTAAAAACAAAACCATCGTTGTTCTATTCATCAGATTGTAATTCATTAATCAGTCATATGTTAACGGTCGATCCAAATCAACGTTATACAATAAATGATATAAAAAAACACTCGTGGTTCACATCGCATGATTCAGATGTATCTGATTTAACATGTCAAACACAATTAGTACCAAATTGTCAACTAACAAATGCTATCCTTGATCATGCTGAATCACTTGGTTATAATCGTGCACAGATATTAAAATCTGTTAATGGAAATTCCTATGATAGTGATGCTGCCATATGGCATTTGTTATTAGAAAAATTTCAACAAGCATGTCAAATCGACAGTAGGACACGACCAAATGTAAAAATACTCGATGGCGTTTTTCATTTTTAGATTCTCACATTCCATTCGAATCAGTACTTCCCGATGATATGAATAATTCGGATATGGCAAGACGTTCAACAGCACCATTGATATTCCATGAAAATAATACGGAATTAATTTATTCAGCACCGGATACGGTAAAAATAAGATTTTCAGTTCAATGATTTATTGTATTTTGTTATTTTTTCTATTAGACTAAATCTATACGTCCACAATTAGATCCATGTGATCTTCAACGTACATCAAAACAAGTTGATGATCATAAACAAGAACCAGAAATTCGTATGGATTATCATGATTGCTATGATGAAGATGATAAGGATCATGATGGTGAAGAAGATGATGTAACATCGGCACAATTACGTGAACAATATACTCGAACGCGTGGTTTAAGACGACACACTATTGGTCGACCCGAACTACTTGTACACGGGGGACCTATTCCAATACTTGCTTCAAAAGTACGTTTTGCTCTTCAAGCATCGAGTCTTGAACCAGCACTTCTATCAAATCGCCTTACAAATCTTCAACAACAACAAAACTTTGAAACAATACGAAGACCTCATAATGACGATGAAAGCTCGTCAATATCACCGCCAATGCCATCGATTTTTCAGCAAAAAGATCCATATTCAACAAGCTTTAATGGTTACTCGGGACACTCATCTGTGATAAATAACAAGTCATTAGATGTACATGATCATCGGCAGCAAGATACACATGAGCTTTCACCACCAATTTCTCATAATTTTCGTATGTTATTTTTAAGAATCGTCACATAATATGAAAATAGTAAAAAAATTGAAATTTATCTTCGAATAGATATGAATCGACGCGCTAGTGATAGTGGCGCTCATCTTCTCCTATTTCAACAACAATATGGTGTTACCGGTTCGAATACATTTGGCGCTGTACTTCCAACATATACACAATCTCCATTATCTAATGTAAAAAAAGAGACACTAGAAGAAAAGTTTAAATAATTCATAAAATCATGATTAATTATTTTTTGTAGAGATCATCTCGAGGAAGTATAACACGTGGTGCACCAATAACACCGCCGACATTTTCCATTACTCCACATGAAGATGAAGAAGATAAACAACAAAAGCCTCCCAATGAAGATGATGACGATGCCGAAGTTCTTACACGGTTCGTTTGAAAATTTTTTTCAAAAAAACAAACATATCTTCACTTTTCTTAACTTCAGATATCTCAATCTTGGTAAACGTCATACCGTATGTGAACAAGGCCTTTTACTTTGTGGAAAAGCTCGACGTGGTGGTACTCGTGAACCTACTAAAGAACGAGGCTTATTATCACGTCGTGCAAGTGACACGAGTTCAAATTTTATGAATGGCACAGCACGAGCTCATCTTGAACGCTTGTATAATAATGCTGTTGATTCAAAACCAAGTGACGATGATTTAACAGCATCAAGTTTGCAAGAATTACAAAAACTGAAAAAACAAGTACAAAAAGTAGGTTGAATTAAATATTGAAGTTAAAGTCATGCTTTCAATTCATTACATTATAGTATCCAACAAACAATAACGATACATCTATGGTTCGACGAGCAGCCGGTAACATTAAATTAAAACAAAACACGTTTTTCATTTCTTATTTTTTTTTTCGTTACGTCGTCTGCAGCTATTCCATCGCCAACAAACTCAGCTGGTCTTCATATGATTCAAGAAGAACATCAACAAAATCCATTACTATTATCATCGAATTGTCAATATTCGAATCAAAATAAATCTTCATCGTCGTCATCATCAGAAGGTTTAGCAAATATCGATGATGATGACAATGAAATGGACTGTGATGTTCATCATTATTATCATCATCGAACACCGCAATTCTTTGGTCCATCTCATTATCATCCACCACCACCAACATCATCATTATTTCATTGTAATACAAATCCTTTACTTGCTCAACATTTGACTATCCCGACGACGACTTCTTATATGCCCTGATCTGATTAACTTCGTTTCCTTTTGTGTCTTGTTGTTAAAATATGTAAATATTTATATCTATCTAAAAGTATTACAGTTATTTCTTTTCTCTCTGTTTTTTCTCTAGCCGGTGAATTTCTTTCATAGTGAATTGTTTCTTTTTTTTTTATTTCAGCTGTAGTAAAACGAGAAGAAAATTTTTTTTGTAGATAAATCTCTTATGGTGATGATTATCATTCACATAAAACTAAAAACACATATTTTCTTTTGTCATGTACAGTTCTCTTTTTATTTGCTTTTTGCTGTTTTCCCTTGTCTATTTTACTTTTTGATGTTAGTCTGCATCAGCAGTTAAAAAATCACGTTTATAACATACGCGTTTATATAGCCAGTCCTTTCGATTTGTTTTTATTTCATTTTTGTTTTCAATTAATATTGTATTTTTATTCTTGCCTTCTTTTTCCCTGTCTCTCTGTCTCGATTAGTCCATTTATGTGCTTTGTTGACTGTACAGCAAAAAAAAAATCTTTTTCTTTGTGGTTCTGGCAGGAACAAAATAGAGACTGAATTAAGGCGAAGAACAATAGCACAAATGTGTTGCTTGGAAAAAAAATCATCGATTCTGACTCATATCTCGCTCCCATTCTCTCGTTATACTCCCCGTACTACTTCTTTTTTGTCATTCTGTATTTGCAACAATATGATTCGCTTACAATCACAGTGAATGACCAAATATTATTTTATCTAAGAAAATGTTCTCTTCATATTAAATATTTTTCTTGCAGATTTTATTTAATCATATGAGGACAATTATTGAGGCTGATATATTTCATGTTTGTACATCGTTAGGTGCTATTAATCAATTAGAATGCACAACAACAACAACAACAACATTAATAGGAAGACGAGATATTTCACCTCATCGTACTCGATCAAATAGTAATAGTAGTGAACCGGCAAGCATTTTGAGTGATGATGTTTTTATGCCTTCTTCTCCATCTTCAGCATCACTCTTACTTCCATCAAGTACAAGGTAGTTTATTGTATCTAGTACTTCATAAGAAAATATTAATTTTATTCTTTGTTTTTACGATTTAGTTCAAGTGAGATTTCAGATCAAAATCTATTAGATCATGACGATGACAATAGTTCATGTTCTCTTGAGTTTATTTACCCAACGGACAGTGAAGATGAATCATCATATGTTTATGATAATGATAACAATGATGAATTATATCTTCAAAAGCATGTTAGTAAACAACAATTTGTTGCTATTGAATCTTTACAAAAAGAACCCTATCAAAGATCTAAACGTTCAAAGAAAAAAATGAATGCACAACGTCAAATTAAAACTAAACATGCTAAATCAATTAAAATTAAATCCCATAATAAATGTTTGTATATACATCATCGTTTAGCTAAAAAAATTATACTTGATGAGCCCAGTTATAAGTATATTCGATCATCAGAACCCGTTCCGTTATATTCACGTGAAGCACTTCGTTCCATTGTACATCAACATCGTCATTCATATGATTCATCGTATACATATTATTCAACATCTTTTAGTAAAGTTCGAAAAACCAAACCAAACAATAATATATTTGTTGATGAATCTCAAACAAATTTAGCTGCATATCTATTTCCTGATTATACATTACATGAATATAACATTCCCGACGAACCATCATTTGATGAGGATATGGTTGAATTTCTTCTTGAAATGCAAAATCGTGATCTGTAATGTTTTTTTGTTTCTGTTTTTTTTTTTATATATTAATAAGATTTTATTTTAGTTCACCAGAAGATTATGAAATGTTGTTACGACTTGATGAACGTGTTAAACGCAAAACATTGAATACGAATATATTAAATACATTACCAACCATCGATGTTATTGATATGCACCTAGCTGAACAATGTACAATATGCATGGAAAAATATCAGCATGAACAAAAGCTTAAATTATTACCATGCAAACATATTTTTCATTTGCATTGTATTGAAACATATTTAAAAGAATTTTCCAATCAATGTCCATTAGATAATCTACCATTAGTATGACTAATCAAAAGACAATTTTCATTTTTGTTTTCTTTTTGGATGATTTATTATTATTATTATTCATTAGTTCTCATATATAAATATATTTTCCATCGTAAATTTTCTATTTGTCCTGTAGATATATACATATATATATTCTCTCTTTTTCTTTTGTATTTGTTATTTATTTTGGATACTGTGTTGTGCATTCTCTTTCGTATAGAGAATATTCAAGAATTCGGTGCGACTAAATATAAAATTAAAATAAAGCGATACAAGTCATTCGATTGAAAATTATGACTTGCAAATATAATTTGAAACTCGTTTGTGTAGATATTTGTTCAATCCGTTCATGTTTGCCTATGTCATGAGTTTCATTAATCAAAAAAGCAAATATTATTTTTTTTTTGCTTTAGTGAATTCTAAAATTAGACGTAGGCAAATAGTTTCTGATCTTGGATCTACACATTCATACTTAATCAAGTAGTCAACAAGGAGAACCTTGCCGATGAAATGTTTGGCATTGATATCGATAATAATTTTAAGCTCGCTGTTGGCACAGAAACTTTTATAGATTCATACATATTGTTGGTATTCTTTTCTGAACGTTAGCAAGTTTTCAATGTCATATATTTTCGTACTGAATCGTACTCATCATGAAGCCGCTATTTATGGAAGTTAAATTAGATAAGCTGGAAGCGTTTTTTCGATTGCAATGTTTACGAGAAAATTTTCGACAACGTGATCAAATTCACAACGTAATTCTATTTGTTTCTGTGCCCACTGCTCCCTCATCATTTTTTTTCTATTTTTTTTTCATTGAAGTACCTCGAGCATTCTTCTTTCAAGAGTCGAAATACAATAAAAATAAAGTTTGTGTATTTTTTATAAGTATACAACCTATAAAAGAAAGGCGAAATTTTTGTTTTGAATTGTATCAGATTTACAAAAAAAATGAATTTATGGTATAGACAAGAACTAACAACTATCTTCTATAAACAGAATGACACGAAAAGGTTCTTTAAAGTCACCTTTGTTATCTTTGACTACCTAATGATAGGTAGATAAGCCTAATCTACAGTTAAAATGTTCAACATCCTTTTACTATTAGATGTGACGGAAGTGCATATTTTTTCTTGCTTGTTGTTTTCTTCCTTTGAATCCTCAGTGCATACAACCTGGCTGTGAAAACCTTTTTCTCTTTAATCACCAAGTGGCGTCCTCTTGTGAACTTAGTATACACTGGCGAAATGTTTATTCATAGTTAAACGATAACGACTTATGAATTTCGTTCATTGTTATTTTTTTTTATTCAATCTTCTTGTTGAAAATATTTGCTCTAATTGGTTCTATCTAAAATGTCAGATCTTGCTGTAAGTATCGATACCACAGCGTTCTTTCATCACTAGAATGATTGAGGATTTGTTCTAGGAAACATTTCAAAATGATATTTCACAAATATTCAATGAACGTGGTCTACTCCGGACTGAATTGATAGCTAAAGAAAAATTACTAACTGAAGCTATATGTAATTATTTTCTTATTTAATTTTTCTAAGTATTATCTTGATTAATTTAGTTCAAAAAAATACACTTAACCAAAGTTTAAAACAGCTTCGTAGTGAACGAGATGAGCTATTTATTAATAATCAAAAATTAAAACAAGAAAAACTTGCTGCTGAAGTTTGTGATCGATCTTCAGCTTTCTATTTGCGTAAATATTTATATGTTTAGGCAGAAAAAAGTGCGAGTACAATACACGTAACTATACTTAAAGAAGAAAAAAATTTATTAGAAAAAAAATTATATCAAACGACTCAGCAGTATGAAGAATCACGTTTACAAATTGATGAATTGCATCGACAAAATGTATTACTTCAAAATCAAAAGCAAAGTCAATATTCAATACCTATTCAACAGACAGAGGATCATCATCGTCATGAGCTTGATGAAGTAGACTCAATGTCGTTTGCTTTCATTTACTTAAATATCATTTTGTGTTGTGTTTTTAGTGCAAAAGACGTATTATGGAACTTGAAAGATCTCATGAAGATTTAATAGAAAGACATAAAACTGAGACACATTTATTAAAAGTGAGTTCTAGAAATAAAGTTTTCGTTTTTTATAATTTGCTAAACATTTTTAGAATGAATTAAACAAAAAAGATGAAAAAGTCAATAGTCTTCAAGAACTTCTTACTCGATACGAACAAAAACTTGAAGCCAATGATAAAAGTAAACTTTTTCTTTTTGCAATACTTTTATTTTATTATTATCAAAAATTCATTTAGATAAAAAAGAACTAGAACAAAGAATCCAAGATATTTCACAATCGTGTCGGTCTCAAATACCAGATAAATGTAAATTTTAATTAAAGCGATTAATGCCACATTTAAAGGATTGAAATATGAAATACAATATAAATGTTTTCGTGAATACTTCTAAGATCAGATTCGCATAGAACGTAAATAGTGGGTATAAAGAACGTGTCAGGTCAAAGATAAATATGTGAAAGTATTCGTAGACTGTAAGAACAACCTACGCAGTTTTCACCTAGTTTGTTTTTGGCACACTTTTTCACGTTTGTTTTTCTTCATTCAAATATTGAAGTAGTAGTGGGACGCTATCTAAAGATGATACATTGAAGTCTAACTGTAATTTAAGTCTTCTGGTAAATATGAGTTATTGATAACGTTGCTTATCCCATATCTCATGAAGTGTTCCTGAGACATTTCTCTGAATGCAAATCAATATAATTAAGCACATCTTTCGAAAGCGTATTTTAAAAAGTTCGTACAGATTGATTATGAAATTATTTCAAATGTTTAATCAATAAGAAAAAGTATTGCAATCTGCAAATAAATGTGGGTTGCGTCCAACTCAGAGTTATTTTAATTTAAGTTTGAAGTTGTGAGACTTGATGAACAAAGTTCTGTAGAGACGTTAGATGGAATTTACATATCACGATCCAATGATAGAACTATTCATGTGGAACAGTTTATTATATATTTTTTGTTTGTTCTAGTAACTCTTACTGATGATGAATTACGTTTAATTGAAACTGATCCAAATAGTGCATCGATTCTTGCTATTTATCGTTCATCTAAAAGTTTATTCGATGTAAAAATAGAATTATTCATTTTTTTTTTCTTTCATCTGATATTTTCTCTCTTACAGATTCTTGTCGATTATGCACTTTTACAAAAACAAAACGAAACTTTAACGAATCTAAAGGAAAAAATTGATTCTCAACGACGTTATAATGAAAACGTAGAAACAAAAATTTCATAAAACTCTAAAACAAACATTTTTACTTTCTAGCTTCTTCATCAAACTCAATCGGAATCGCAACAATTGAAAATTCAAAATGAACGTTTACAGTTTCTAGCTGACAATCGTCAACATGACTATGAACAAGCCATACGTGATAAACAAACATTATTTAAAGAAAAAATTGAATTAGATAGACAATTACAGCAAAAAATTCGTGATTATGATGATTGTTTAGATGATCGGAATAATATGCGAACGCAAATATTTCATTTACTTGAAAATGGTAATGTCAAAGGTCATTTACATTCATTGTCATCAATGATGGACAATGAAGTACTTGTACGTCAAGGTGTTGTGACATTTAATAGTGTTGAAGAACTTTATGAACAGTATATGAAAACATTAGCTGATATACGTGAAACAGATAGATTTATAAATGAATTAGAAGAACAACACACGAAAGAAATGAATGAAATAACACAACGAGAATGTGTATTAAAAGAAAATTTTGAACAACTTCGCGTAAAACTTGATCAAGCAAGCACCGATTATAATATACAATCACTTGCTAAACAAGTTCTAGATCGAGAACATTTTCACAATCCAAAGGCAGCTATTATGAATACAATTCATATGCAAACAGACATCAATTTAAATGATTTTAAACATGTTGAAGATAATGTCAAATATTTACAAAGAATTTCCGATGACAAAGATCTCGAACTTAATAGAATTAATGATCATGTGAAGTAAGATATAATCATAATACAGAATAGGATTTCTTCATATGAAAGGATCTGAGAGAAACAGTTCTTTTTTTATTTCACAGTAAAATGTTCTCGTATAGTAAAACGACTCAGGCTCAACTTGAAAGACTTCAAACTTATGTTAGAAAAAATTTCATCGGTTTTAGCAAAATAAGAATGAATGAATTTAGAGTGACCGGAATGTTTTAATCATGGTTTTTATGTTTAGATTTCTTCAACAAAAATTAGATCACGCTCAAAGACAAAATTTCAATGATAAACAAAAGGTAATTTGAAAAAGGAAATAAAATTTCAACTTGCCAAAAAAAACCATCCGTTCTATCTAGATCGATGAATTCCAACATATTGTTGATGAAAGTCTTCAACGTACAAATTCTCTTCTTGGCAATGTTCAAGCCTATGAACAGCTCTGTGAACAATTAAGAGAACAAAATCGATCTATTCAACATGAATATGATCAATTGCTATCCGTAAGAAGAAAAAAAAAGTAACTATTTTCATCTGTCATTAGGTTTTTCTTTTCCATTTAGACCGTATCGAATCTCAAAACTGAGATTGATAAAGTTCAAAATGAAAAACAACAAATGAGTCAATTACAAGAACATGTTCTCACTCGTATGAAACAAGACATCGAATTAAAAACAAATAGTGAAGAAGAAAATCTTCTCAACAGTCGATTACAACAATCCGTTGAAGAACTAAATGTAAAATTGAGTATTTCAATAGATCGATCAATCTTTATTTTTGTCTATATTTCAGTCGATTATGAAAGATTGTGTTAAACAAACTGAATTAACCAATGGAATCCCAGCACATATAACTAGTTTAACTAAACTCGAAATTCTCTATCGTCAATTACAAAAACGTCATCAATATGAACTTGAACAACATTTTGCTATAACCGAATCATTGAGAATCAAAGTAAAAGATGCACAAAATGATTTACAAAAACTTCAACGTGAATGTGAAGAAATGCGTTCGAAATTCCACGATGAACAAATTAAATCAGCAGCTAAAGTAAATACTTTTCTGAGTCGTATGAAAATTTTACGAGAAATTGGCTTCTTTAGATTTCTGAATTGGAAAGTAAATTACGTAATGCAGATACAACAACAGTTTTAACACGTCTTCTACCATCGGCTACACTTGAAAATCGACTTAAAGAAGAAGAGGAACGTACACAACAATTGAGAAGTTGGACAAATAAATTAACAGAAAAAATTGAACATATTCAAAAAGTAAAATTTCATTTAAATTACAAAAAAAGAAATCATTTAAGTTTATAATTATTTAGCAAATGGCTACCGATAAAAAAGAATATGAAGAGAAAATGGATGATATGCGGAAAGGTAAACGAATTCAATGCAAAGCATTTACTTGTGAACTTGTTTACATTTTATTAGAATTAAGAGATAGCCGAAATGAATGTGATGCTATTGAGAAACGTCTCGAAACTGCTCATGACGAACAACAAAAATCTTTAAGTGAATTTAAAGAAAAGGTAAATGCCTATTTTAATCATTCGACAGAAAAATATCGATTTCGAAGAATTAAAAATGATGGCCAGACGAAAGTTTTATTTCACCCCTGGATAGAATTCTATAGAATAAAATAGGGTTTTGTCGACACAACTAATTTCAATTCTATTTTGTTTTTCTTTTCTAGGAAGAAGCACTTGAAATGGAAATATATAAATTAAAAACGGAATTAGATAGTTCACAAGTAACAAATATCTCACTAAAAGAAACCATAGCACTTAAAGAAAATGATATTCGACTTTTACACGGACGTATTGTTAACGTAAGTTTTTATTTTCAAGTGCCATTAAAAAAGAACTACTTCATCGTTTTGTTTTAGCATGAAGCAAAAATGATTAATTTAGAAAAAGATTATTTTGATATGAAAGAACGATACGCTCGACAAAAGAAAGATCATAACTTGCCAATAAGGTAGAACTAAAATTGAATTCGTTAATATTTAACTGTCATGTTTCATTATTAGTGAACCTCCATCACCATTGATAATTCAACAAGATTCGGTAATTGACTTATTCTTTTATCATTCTTTCTCATAGATGTTTATTTCTTTTTTTTTTAGAGTATGGACGATAGTTCATTCGATACTGGCGTTGAATCTAAAACTCCATCAAAACGTCTCCGGATTGCGTAAATAGAATATACTTTTTTCATGTGAATTTGCATCATTTCCTTTTCTAGTTCCAATGAACGAACACCAATCAGACCTCGTTTTGTAAGCTTAAATTAATCATAGTTTTGTTTTATTTTTGTATTTTTAAGGTTCGTTCACAAAGTGTTGATTTTCAATCGACATTAAATACTGGTGATGAAATGGCTGAAGGTAACCGACTAGAATTTTGTAATATAAACTAGACTGTTTGGTTCTAAAATATAGATAATGATGATGCCATGTCAACTTGTTCTGAACCACCATCATCAAAAAAAAGAAAGGTTAGATTTTATTCTAATAAATAATTTCTTTTTCTAATTTTACACTTTTTAATAGCGTCGTGGAAATGATCTGTCGACATCGAGATTACCAGCTGTTGACGAAGAAGGAGATAATGATGCTGGAACAAGTTTTCAAGGTAAAAAACAGAGCCCCGGAATCAAATAGGTTCTCATCTGCTAACTGCTTATTATAGTTTTGAATGTTAGAGATAGACACATTATCATTGACATGAGTTTCAAGAAATTCTCGATTGTAATATCATTTCTGTTTTATAGGAAATTCTCCAATGACTCCAACTTATAATCTACGTTCAAGAACGAAACGAATGCCAAAACGTAAGCATAGATTTTCTAAAAACTTTTATTGTTTTCTAATATTTCGATAGTACTTTTTTCAGAAGAAAATTAAGCTCGTATATATATATATCACTAGTGCTAATTAATTTTGCATTTACTTGAATATTTAATTGAAATAGCCTTTCTTCTTGTTTTGTTTATTTAGTTCAGCCCAATCAAACAACATAAATCATGATTTAATGTTTTGTTGCTTTATTTTCAAAAGTTAATTCTGTCGCTCTTTTCTCGTCTGTTTCTTTTGTTAAAAATTTACGCATGCATGATTACAAAAACAAGAAAAAAGAAACAAATAGATTTTAAAAAAAATGTAATTGTGTATGTTTTGTAAAGAGCGTATTATGTTTCTTTTTTTCTCATTGTGTTATGATTTATAAAAGAAAAATAATAAAAAAAAAGAATTATTGATAATTTGTTCTAAAAACTTGGATCCCCAAAACCAACTTGATGTTGTACTGTCTTGATTTCATCAAGTAATGGACCTGCTGGAAGATCAAGCTAAAAGAAAAACATGATACATTAGTCTACGGTTAGACCACACCAGGAGAGTCTATTGGGAAGCGTTGCTTCCTGGATTAAGATAATATAGATAAATGAATAACAAAAATTCACTATTGAATTTAGATAGGGTTGTGAATGCGCACTGAAACCAATCTCGTAACAAACTATTGACTATTTCTGTTCGGTTCGAATTATATCGAATGTGAACTTTTCCGATTCAAATCTCCTTCTCTTATGTTCGCCAGTGATGCAATTAATCACAGTCTAGTTTTGTTTTCATTTCAAAATGATCATAAATAAAGTCATGTTTTTTGTGTACTCAAAAAGTGAGTACACTACTAAAATCGGTCAGTGTGTCCGGCCTAGGGTACTGCACGATGATCCCGGTCCCGGGATCAGTAAAAAATTTCGACCGGGACCGGGACCAAAAATAAGTGACTTTGCAGTTCGATAAGTGTGATACTTGATAAGAATAGTAAAACTGAATATAAAATTTTACGAATCTAGCATCTTTTCTATTACTACCTCTGATAAAAGAAATTGTCGTCTTCGTGATTGTGATACTGAAT
>OENM01000175.1:104201-128570 GCA_900239745.1 Rotaria magnacalcarata
CTTTCTAACGAAACATCGCCTGAAAACGGTCTCAAAATGCACAAAAACTGCATCCAGAAACCAAAGTGCCTAGTTTCTCATGATAATTTTGATGTTCAGACATTCTAGAATGACTCATATGTCCCATGTACTTTTTGCAGTACGCATAACTCTCGGATGAAATCCGAAGTTTCCACATTTATTTTAATTTAAGATTGGGTAGCTCATATTTATCCTCGAATCTCATAAGAATTTTATACGGCAAATGTTTTCTAATGAAAAAAAACAAGTCTGGAACACTGGCTGATTATAGATGGTCGAGAAAGCGTAAGTCTATTTAATAAGATTAGTAAATTGTGCTCTGAACTGTAAGTTCTCCTTTTTATACCGAATAAAAAACCGAACATATGATCTACAACTTTTGTTCAATTTTTCTAACTTACCTTAATGGCATATTTATAACTTTGTTCAGCTTCAATGTATCGTTTGGTTTGTAAACAAATAAGAGTTAAATAACCCCAAACCTCTGCGAAATAACATAACAATACAAAAACCGTCTATTCCTAATTGATATCTTACCTGCACTTTGATTATTAAGAAAATTCGCTTCTGTAAGTGCTTCTTCTGCGTCATCAAATTGATTCATCTAAACATCCACATCTTCATATATTCATATTTAGAACACAAATGTCTATCATACTCGATAACAAGCAACACCAAGACCTAAATATGTTGTACATGTTGGTTGATAGCGACAAGCACGTAAAAATATTTCTTTTGCTTCAGAATACTAATGAAAGAAACAACAAAATTTTAGAAAAATATTCTCAAAAACAAATTAGCATACACTTGATTCCTTGATTTCCGATAATAGAATCGCACCAAGTCGAATATAAACTGTATGAAGATCTGGTGGTTTTTCTGAAAAAACTAATGTACGTTGATATCGACCTAAAATCAGTTTACATATATATATATTGAGAACAATTCTAATTTCTTTCAGAATGAAAACCTTTTGCAGCTTCGAAATCTAATTGTAAATATTTAACATGTCCCCAAAGTGCCCATGCTTCAACATTTTCATAATCAATCGATAATGCTTGTGTAATATGCGATTCAGCGGCTGAGAAATCTTGTTGAAGGATTTTCGCTTTGGCTAAAGTAATTTCCACTTGTTGATCTCTACCACTATTGACAAGAAATTCATAGGCTAATGCTTTTTCTGCCCACTATAAAAACACACCCAAAACAAAACAAAACGCTGTTTAATCATAACAGGAAAAAGAAAGTCTTCATACAGTGGCAAGATTGTGTTTGAGCAAGAATTCAGCAGATTTGAGATAGATACTTTTTTTAGTTGTGACTTTTTCGATTTCCATGGTACTAGAAATATCTTGTGATTTTCTAGCCGTGATTTGTTCATTGATAGCAGATTTAGATTTTTCTACTGAATTGAGAATTTGTATAAAGCAGATAGGAAGGAAATAAATTAGATTTCTACCTAGTTTTTGTTTACTTGATCGACTGCTACGGCTAAGACGACTTTTTGATGCAATATTTAATTGAGAATCGGAACTTTTTGTTATTTCTTCTACAAAAATAAAGATAAATTATTGCCATCGAAAGTAAATCATCAAACTAAGTAGAAACAAACCTTTTTCTTCGGCACCAAGACGATCTTTTTCCTCTTCTTCACGTTTTTCATCACTGACTGGTGATGCTAATTGAACATTAGGTGATGCAGTTTGCTCTTCTTCATGTTTTAAAATAGTTCGTTGGAGTTTTTCTGCTTTTGCTAATGTGATTTGAGCATTTTTTTCATCGCCAATATGTTTTTGAAAGATAGCTAAATATAAATAATCATCGAAGATTAATTATTTATCAGAGTCTTTCATACCATAAAGTGTCCATGCAGTAACATTTTCACTATCTTGAGTTGTAGCCGTTTCAAAGAATAAATCAGCAACTTCATTATTCTCCAGTACAGCATTAAGAACAGCATATAAGATTAACCTATAAGCACACACACACACACACAAAATATTCGTAGAAGAAAATTTTGTTTCACTCCAGGTTAACTATGTGTACGCTTCCCATTCATAATCTTCTTCTATTTAAAAATAAAGAAACTTCTGGAGAAAAAAGCAACTCAATCTAATCGCAATTCGATGTATAATATTTCTATAATGGCTGACATAGGCATTTCTGTCTACAGGACCGAATAGTTTGATTGCCATGGACAAAAAAATGAGAACCCGAAAAGTTCGAATCTCCAGCATTTGAGCACTTTCGATTCTATTGTGAAAAAAGTTAAAATTTTGTCCTTACACAGTGCTATTTGTTTGTTCAATTGCAATACATTCTTTAAGACATTCTTCAGCTTTAATCATATCATTAACAAGTAAATGAAAAGCAGCATAATCAAGCCATGGACGAAGTTTATCCGAACTTTGTGCAAGACGCTATAAGAAGAAAAAACAGCCATAAGATTCTTTGTTTTCTGTTAAAAAAAAATAGTAATTTACCTGTTTGTAATAATGAGCAGCTAATAGATAATCACCATTACTTTCGGCTTCAAGTGCAAAAATACGTAATTGTGGATCCGTATTTCTCGATGGTGGTACTGGTTCAGGTTCTTCGATATTTAATGATTTATTTAATGAGCGATGCATTTCATCAAGAAGAAATACATATAATTGACTAATAAATGTCTAAAAATGAGCATATCAAAAATAAATTTTATTTAATAATTAAATAATTCCTCACTTGAAGTTCATCAGGATCATTGAATTTACTTGTACGAAGATATTTTTCTCGAACAATTTTTATCACACTATGCTTAAGTTGTTCTTTGAATGCAAAATATTTACCAGTTGAATTAAGTTCATACAATAATTTGCGCCGTCTATTAGGATCAATTAAAGCATATTAATCAAAACAAAACTAAAAGTCACAAATAAAACTTACTTTTGATCATTTGGAAGAGTTCCCTCGACATTAATATCATCGATACATACTTTTCTATAAATATGAAATTGAATTTTGAATTCTTATTTTTCCGCTTGATTTCTACTAACCGATATTCATCAAGTATTAAATTACAAACATTTTTTATTTGTTGATGATAATCGTCAACTGCTTTGCCCGCACTGTTGGTTTTTAATGGATAAGGTGGACGAGGTGGAATCAGATCAGAAACTCTTTATAGAAAACAAAATCATAAATGAATAACCTTCAAATATCAAATGTTTTTGCTTACTTTCGATACAAATCACTTAATTTTCGTTTTTCAATTATAGGTCGGTCAAGAACAATATCAATAGTTACATAAGAACTATGTTCAACATATTGTTGAGCTTCTGTGGTTACTGAAGATGCGTCTTCACCTGCTTCTGTTTTCTGAAAAGGAAAAAAACCTTACAGAAAGTTAAACCTCTGGTTTTGAGACTTTAAAAATAAAAATATGCAAAATCAAAATTAGCATGCAAATAAAGCTATGACTTTTAAAGATTTTTTCTTCAAAATTTTTTCTTCCAATGATAAATTTCGACGTTTTTTCAATCGTCGTTTTTTTCCTTTAGGTGATTGTGAAGCATATCTTTTCTTCAACTG
Source organism: Rotaria magnacalcarata (assembly GCA_900239745.1). Classification (NCBI taxonomy): domain Eukaryota; kingdom Metazoa; phylum Rotifera; class Eurotatoria; order Philodinida; family Philodinidae; genus Rotaria; species Rotaria magnacalcarata. The sequence goes on from OENM01000175.1 coordinate 107,793, forward strand.
TAAAAAAGATTTTTATATCTTTTTGATTTTGTTTTGTCTTAATATAAAATATTGGTACTATAAGGTTCTGATGAGTATTTCTGAAATTTTACTACTATTGAACACCTGTCTTATCGTGTCATACTCCCTAAAAGTTTAATAATGGTTTCTTCTCGAACTTCGATGTTTTGTCATATTTCAGAAAAGAGTTCTGTGTCAAAGGCATGTTATGAAATTTTTGCTAGATCCAAGAGTCAGTAAAAAAAATGTTCATTACCTTTTTTGGTATACTGGTAGCAGCAGCTGTTGCTTGTTTATCCACGGTTAATTTTGTATCTTTTTTACTGGCAGTTAACGATGAACGATCAAATAATTGATTAGCTATTTTCATCGCTTCATCAATTACATTGCCAGCTCGTTTGGTCTATTCATAAAAGAAAATTATAATAAAATAAAGTTTCTTTCTTGTTCGATTACCTTTGCTTTATATTCAGTTTCATTGTATGGAACAACTCTATAGGCACCTCGAAGTCTTGTTGCTATAAAAGCAATGTTAATGTCAAGTTAAGTATTATTTTTAGACTTACCGCCTGGATAGAGAAGCGGTGCTGTTTCAATATAAACAACGCCATGATAACTAATACCAGTATCATCATCCTGAAAAATATTCATCCTGAAAAATATTCATTATTGATTTTTGTTTAAAACAAACCTTTTTTCCTTTGGGTGCCGTCGGAGTTGCTGTACGAACAACTTCAACTGCGATGAAAGGTACACGTGTTAGTTGATGTTGTAAACTAATAATATTTAAAAAAACAATTGTGTTTTATTCTCTATTGAAGAAATTGTTGTTTCTTTGGAAATACTTTGCACTTCCCGATGGAAGTAAAAAACATCGTCGTTCAAGATTCCATACAACTTGTGGTTTAGTTTTTTCTGAATTTGTTCGAAATTCTCTGTCATCTTTACTACGTAATTCACCTTGTTCATCGTCAAAGGACTCTTCCTGTATAACCCTAAAGTACAATGTTTTCTTGTTTTGCATATAAACTTATACGTATGTAATACTTCTATTCACTTACTGTCCTGGCATATAGCTGCCATTGAGCGTGACAATTCCACGGGCGTCAGGCCAACGTTTTTGTTTGTTTGTTGCATCAGCTGCTGCACGTAGTGTACCATTTGTAAATACAACCGTTGTTTCTTTCTATTTGAAAAATATAAATAATAATAAAAAACAAAAATTTATCGAAAAATAACTTACGTCATCATTAATTGGTATGGGTAATGTTGCTGTGTAAACAAATGATGCTCCACCAGGTAACCATGCTTCCGGTGGTGAATATAAACCTTCTAATGTAATACGAACTGCATTAGTATTGGATTGATCGCGAACAGGAATAAGTGGCTGATCGATACTGACAGTGAAATTTAGTAATGGCTAAAAGAAAAATAAGCAGTTTCGAGAAAAGAAGGTCTCCTGATATTTGATCGATGGCTAACAAAACAAATCTGAATAATATTCTTTTTCACAAAGTGCTTACTTAAATTTTTCAGGAATATAGTTTTTCTGTTGAAACAGTTTCTGAAATTTAGTTCTCTATAATGGTAACTTGAGCTTTTTGTGTACTCAAAAAGTGAGTACACTAGAATCGATCAGTATGTCCGTCCGGTCGTTTACACATTAGCTTTTGAAAGGAGAGTTAGATCGTGATGAAAGTTTCTACACAGTTCAACCTCATCAATGTCTCAGTCGAGTTCGAAGATGAGAACGATCCGTCACGAAATGGCTGAGTTATCGAAAAAATTGTCATTTTTGATCAGACCATCCCTGAGGGGGAGTACAGGGATTTTTCAAAAAAAAACAGCTTTTCTCAGAATTATCCACAACATATATAAATCGACTCAGTTTTTAACGCTGATTCCGAATCTGATACTAGTTTTGAACTAAATCGTAACTTTCTAACGAAACATCGCCTGAAAACGGTCTCAAAATGCACAAAAACTGCATCCAGAAACCAAAGTGCCTAGTTTCTCATGATAATTTTGATGTTCAGACATTCTAGAATGACTCATATGTCCCATGTACCTTTTTTGCAGTACACATAACTCTCGGATGAAATCCGAAGTTTCCACATTTTTTTAATATCAAAAGCATATTGTTTTAAGCTATCATGGTGTATAGTTGAGTGGTATGTGCTTATACGATAACAAGGAAATTTGATAACGCTCTCCAAACTAGTCATATGCTTATGAACTTGCGAAATGGTACAACAATCAATGATTTTGTTCATTTTAATGATCCACTACGATATGAAACTTACGAAAACAAAACAAATTCACAAATTTAATATTGATAACATTTAACTATTATCTATTGTTGACAGATCAATGTGTATAAAAATTTCTATCTAGAGATCAATGGCCTTGAACATAAGTGGATCTATAAAAAGTCAAGTTTCATTTTATCTTTGTTCATTTCAATACTATCAAAATAAAAAAAAGAAGTATTCAATCGATTCCAAATGCGATCATAAAAAAAGAGATTTTTTTTTTATATAAAAACCATCTTTTGGTTTCATTATAAGATTGAGCAAAGCTATTTCAAAATGATTAACTTTCTTTTTAATGTAATAATACCTGATTCTGTTCTCCTTGTGCTTCAAGATATGATCCAGGAATAGCATGAATAGGTGCAGTGATTGAAGCTTGATTTTCATCTAAGAACAAATCATAATGATATCTTCAATAATTTTCAACAATTAAAGTTACTTTTGAGCAAAGGCCAAAGATCAATTACAGCTTGTCCAATCGGTGTTGATTTGTCTTCCTTTTGCTTTTTATCTTTCGGTACAGCTTCAAATAGTGTAACTAAAGGAGAACAAACAAATAATATGATAAATAATAAAATTTTGTTTTTACCTAAAACAGGTTTCTGTCCTAGATCATCAATTTGTACTGGATCGGAAGCATTAACAGCTAAAACTGCAACATGATCGACTGGTCTTGGACTTCCATCAGTGACATCGAATTTTCCTGACTCAGAAAATTGTCCATCATTATATTCAAAACGAAGAAATACATTTAATGGTTCAGCTCTTGGACTTTTCTATAAGTTAAATAAACTAAACATTGCTACTCTCGAATCTAATTAATAGAATATTCTATACCAGATTTTGTATCTCAGACACATTGATGAGAATTTTATTTGGAAAGCGATCTATTTTTTCAGCTCGAGATGCCATTGCTATAATTGTTAAGCAGAAAATAACGATTTAATAACTATTACCATTTGCAATTTTGATTTCCATAGTAACGATCCCTCTACAGATGTCACTGATAAAAACCAATGTCTTTCTTCGGAAAATAGAATTTTATTTTTAGAAAAATTCAAATAAACAAAAATACTTTAAATACTATTTAACAATAAGAAAAAAATAGAAATTTTATTTTTTTTCTTCAATGATTCATCGGTACACAGTCAATTGTCGTTCATTTCTTCATTTCTTTCATTGAAATAATTATTTATAGAGTTAAAAAAAAATAAACTAATCAAATGCCGGATTATCTTGGTGAAGATCAACGTAAAACTAAACAAAAAGACGAGAAAGAGGAAGATAAACCTATCAAAGGTAATTTCTATGATTGTTTTCGATGAACGATTAAATCATGATCTCATTATTTTAGCACTTGATGAAGCCGAAATCGCTCTTCTAAAGTCTTATGTGAGTAAATAACCACATGCGAAAAAAAGTAACCATTCTAAATATATTATTCTAGGGAGCTGGTCCGTACGATAAAGCAATAAAACAAACAGAAGAAGATGTACAAACAGCATTGAAACGAGTAAATGAATTATCTGGCATAAAAGAATCAGATACTGGTCTTGCACCACCGGCACTATGGGATTTAGCTGCTGATAAACAAGCACTTCAAAGTATTTCTTTTTCATTTTGTTTTCTTTCGATTTAATTATAAAAATTTTGTCGTTCAGGTGAACAACCATTACAAGTAGCACGTTGTACGAAAATAATTAACGAAGGAAGTGACGATGCTAAATATATCATCAATGTCAAACAATTCGCAAAATTTGTTGTCGATCTTGCTGATACTGTTTCACCAACAGATATTGAAGAAGGCATGCGTGTTGGGTAGGACATCGAAATTTTAGATAATGCTTTAATAACACAAAAAAAATATATATATATAAATATTATCTAGTGTGGATCGAAATAAATATCAAATACATTTACCATTGCCACCTAAAATTGATCCATCGGTTACAATGATGCAAGTAGAAGAAAAGCCTGATGTCACATATAGTGATGTTGGCGGATGCAAAGAACAAATTGAAAAACTCCGTGAAGTTGTTGAACTTCCACTTTTACATGTAAGTCAAAAAATAGAATCAAACAGTATTCCTATTTTTTATTTGTTATGTTTTAGCCAGAGAAATTCGTAAATTTGGGTATTGAACCACCCAAAGGTGTTCTATTATATGGGCCACCTGGTACTGGTAAAACACTTTGCGCAAGAGCTGTTGCTAATAGGTAAGAGATGCTCACATATAAAAAATTATCGTATAGCATTTAAACAATATTAGAGTTTATGAAGGTTTTAAGTTAAAATTATTTCTACATATACTGATAAACAAAAGGCCTGCAGTCTACAATGCTATTTGCAATGGAAATCAAGATTTATTAAATTTTGAAAAGGCCATGTCGCGATAAAAATATCAATAGCTTTTCATTTTCATCGTAGTTCTTTAGATTCGTAAATGAATGCAATTATTTTTCTTTTGTTTTTTAGAACGGATGCATGTTTTATCCGTGTTATTGGTTCTGAACTAGTTCAAAAATATGTTGGAGAGGTTGGCTTCGAATATTAAAAAAAAAACAATGTTCTAATTAAACTTACTTTTTCTCTAGGGCGCAAGAATGGTTCGTGAATTGTTCGAAATGGCACGTGGTAAAAAAGCTTGCATCATCTTTTTTGATGAAGTCGATGCTATTGGCGGAGCACGTTTTGATGATGGTGCTGGTGGTGATAATGAAGTGCAACGTACTATGTTAGAATTAATTAATCAACTAGATGGCTTTGATCCACGTGGAAATATTAAAGTACTAATGGCAACAAATCGACCTGATACACTCGATCCAGCACTTGTTCGTCCTGGTAGACTCGATCGAAAAGTTGAATTTAACCTACCAGATTTAGAAGTCAGTTCAAAACATCAATAGAATAATAATAATAATAATAAATCGAAATTTATTCTTTTTTTTCAGGGTCGAACACATATATTTAAAATTCATACAAAATCAATGAGTGTAGAAAAAGATATTCGTTATGAATTATTAGCTCGATTATGTCCAAATAGTACCGGTGCTGAATTACGTAGTGTTTGTACAGAAGCAGGCATGTTTGCTATACGTGCACGAAGAAAAATAGCAACTGAAAAAGATTTTATCGAAGCTATTAATAAGGTTATAAAAGCATATGCTAAATTTAGTTCGACACCACGTTATATGACATATAATTAAATAAATCTTTTTCTTGTTATTTCTTTATACAAAAATAAAAACCAAGCGTGTTTTTTTATTTAAAAGATTGTCTCGTACAAATAAAAGTATTCATTCTAGACTAAAGAAACATAATGGACGTACTCAATCCAAAGACATACGATGCTGAAGAAGATATGTTAAGTGAACGAACAAATTATAGTGCTATGGATAAACTTATTTTACCAATGGAATTCCAACAAGCACCAGTATCAACTGGCGTAAGATATTTCTTTCTTTTGTTGCTGTGTTATGAACTACATAGATTAATTTATAATTGATTTTTAGACAACAATTGTTGCGGTTGAATTTGATGGAGGAGTCGTTATTGGTGCGGATACACGTACTTCAGCTGGGTAAGATGATTAACAAAGGAAATTCGTATGCGAATGATAATCTTTGCCTTTTGAATAGATCATTTGTCATGAATCGATATACAGATAAATTAACGAAGTTAACCGATAATATATATTGTCTTCGATCGGGTGGTGCTGCAGACACTCAAGCTATTGCGGAAATGGTTACTTATCAATTGGATTTTCTTTCGTAAGTTTTTTAATATCGGTTCTTCAGAAGTTTGCTTGATATCTCTCATACTAACGTTAGTAACAATTGATTTCCTTTTTTAATGAAGAATGTGATCGAATGCATGAATTTTAATTCTTACTGTTATGCGAGAGGTAGACCATAATTAGCTCAGTTTTTAAGTTTCAATGAGAAGCATCAGTGTTACTAGCAGAGACAACTGTTTTAACCTTGAAAAAATGTGATAAAAAGTGATTTCATATGCATAGTCCCGAATCAAAAGCGAGCATTCAGTGATGAAAATTCTCTGCAGTGCCCATACAATAGACCTCCACTAAGCTCTACAGCTGCATAATCGCGTTCAAATTAAAAACTAAGTTACTTCATGATATTAAAAATTCTTCGAAAACTTAAAGAAGAAATGGTAATTATCTCTTTTTAGTGCTGAAATGAATGAACCACCACTTGTACGCATTGCTGCTAATTGTGTTCGTCGTTTAATCTATCAATATCGTGATGACTTCGTAGCTGGCCTTATTGTTGCTGGATGGGATAAAAAACTTGGTGGACAAGTAAAATTTCTATACATGGAACGAAACCTATTGAATATTATATTTTCAATCTTTGATTTATAGGTTTATTCATGTCCGCTTGGTGGTTTACTTTCTCGACAACCAATTTCACTTGGTGGTTCAGGCAGTACATATATTTGGGGTTATCTCGATAATAATTATCGTCCAAATATGACCAAACAAGAATGCTACGATTTTGTATTAAAAGGTCTATTGAAGATTAAATAGAACTTCGGTTCAAATTTAATACTTTTTTTATTCTTGTTTTTAGGTGTTACATTGGCTATAACACGTGATGGTTCAAGTGGTGGTTGTGCTCGTCTAGCTATTATTGATAAAGACGGTGTTGAACGTATCGATGTCCTTGGAAATGATTTACCAAAAGTCTACGATCTTTAAAAAAGCATTCGTTAGAAAACAACAATTTCATGTCTTAGCCAAGGATCATAAAACTTTTTTTTTCTTGTGTTCCGTCTTTATGTTCTTTTTTTCTCTTGTCTTAACATTAAAAAAAAAATTTTCTGATCAAAATAGCAAAAGTGACATCTTTCGTGGACTTTAATTGGATAGTACAATCGAGCAATTATATGTTGAGACGAATGTGGCATCCTATTTCGATAAACTGTGGACTTTTTGTCGACGATTCATGTTGATTGCATATCTATCGTTATTCTAGATACAAACCATGGCTCGTTTGTTCATTTTTGCGGTTGGGCTATTGCTATTTGCTAGTGTTTGGTCATCCTCATTAAATGTAGATGGTTCATCAAAGCGTTTATTAGTATTACTTGATAATTTGGGATTACGAGAGTCACATTCTTTTTATTTTAAACAATTAAAAGGTAAAAATAATGAAGCGAAAGAAGAATCTTACTTCGATATTTATTTCAATGATTTTGAATAGAGATATGTTTCTCGTTGCTATCTTTTATATCAATTCTCTAGATCGGAGTTAAGTGCTGAGACTCTATTTAACTCTGAATAGTGTCCAACGAGGTTGACGACTATGATATATGTGCATATTAGCAAATGACCTGAATTTGTGTATATTAGATCATTATTGCCTGTGAGAAGTACCAGAAATATCTCTGCTTTTTTTTGACCTATATTGACAATCGAATGATGAATTTTATTTCGATAGCTGTTCACATTCTGAAATATTCGTGATTGGAACTATTATCCGTTCCAGAAGTCAAGGCAGTCGGTTGTTTTTTGAATAACGTTTGATAGGAATAAGATAGAGACTTGCGGTTTTCACTGGTCGATAGCCAAGACCCAGACGCATATGTTCATAAGCAAAATAGTTTCTAAGAAAAAATTTGAAGACCGGTTTTTCAGAGGATCTTTGGAAAACCACTCTGGTAACTGTTATAGAAGTCTATAGATTTTCTTATATATTCGGAATCAGCATTAAAAACTGAGCCGACCAATACATATTTCGAATCTTTCACGAACTTTTGTTTTCGTCGAGAAATTCAGCCCTGTGTTCTCGCTCAGGGGTCGGTTAAAAAGTAAATTCCATCAAAATACTGTTTTTGTCGATTATTCATTTACCGTTCTGGTTTCTAACAGCATTCTACAAACTTGGAACCTGTTTGCTACTGTCCAAATGGAATTTTGATGGAGTTCACTTTTTGAGCGAGACCACAGCGCTGAATTTCTCGACGAAAACAAAGTTCATGAAAGATTCGAAATATGTATTGGTCGGCTCAGTTCTTAATGCTGATTCTGAATATATAAGAAAATCTATAGACTTCTATAACAGTTACCAGAGTGGTTTTCCAAAGATCGTCTGAAAAACCGGTCTTCAAATTTTTTCTTAGAAACTATTTTGCTTATGAACATATGCGTCTGGGTCTTGACTATCAAACAGTTAAAACCGCGGGTCTCTATCTTATTCCTATCAAACGTTTTTCAAATAACAACCGACTGCCTTGACTTCTGGAACGGATAATAGTAGTTATATTGACGATTGCTATTGGTTTTTTTTTCATTAAAAAAGTATTAAAGTATACAAATCGATAGCATCTTGTCATACTATGTAAACTAAAATCTACGCTCATTAATACCTCCAGTAAACCTATTTCTCTATGCTTAGTAACAATTGCTGATATCGTGCCGAAGAAGTAGCAATTGTTATTTTTCTAAACAATATCTATTCATAGATCGTGGATTTGATATAACATTTAAAACATCGGATGATAGCAGTCTACAAATTGTTAAATATGGTGAATATCTTTATGATCACGTTATTGTCTTTGCGCCATCAACCAAAGGTAAAGAATTTCTTGTCGTTCTTTCCTGTTGAAGAAAATACTCTTTTGTTTTTGAAGAATTCGGTGGCCGTTTGGATGCTGATATTTTAACTCAATTTGTTGATGCTGGTGGTAATGTTCTTGTAGCAGGCAGTAATACAGTTGGTAAATAACTTTTAATATCTATTATGTCCCATAGATAAATCATTCATTGATAATTCTAGGTGATGTTATTCGTGAATTTGCTAGTGAATGTGGTATTGAATTTGCTGATGATAAAAGTGCCGTTGTGGATCATCTTAATTATGATCTCAGTGATGACGGACAAGTAAAAATAAATCAAGATTCTTTCAAATAAACAACTTGATAAATTATATTTTTAGCATACATTGATTGTCGCCAGTCCAAGTAATCTTCTTTCGTCAGAATTAATTGTTGGGCAAGCAAAGAAAAATAATTTACCATTTCTTTTCCGAGGCACTGGGTACGATTTTGACACCGAACTTTTGTTTCACCTTCCTTAGTTTTTCTTTTAAAGAATGTCATCCGATCCAGAAAATCCATTACTGCTCGATGTTTTAACTGCTTCATCAACATCATATACAGCTAATCCTGATGAAAAAACATTATCTGAAGTACTGAATGAATAAATTATTGAATTAAATGGTTTCTTTTGTTTTTACTTATTAGTATCCAGCTACGGTTGGTAAACGAACATTGTTAATATCTGTTCTTCAAGCTCGTAATAATGCTCGTGTTGGTTTTGTTGGTTCATTGGATTTCTTCAGCAACGATTTTTTCCTTAGTGCAGTTCAACCAAATAATGGAAAGAAGTAAAACTAGATTAGTTCGCAATTAAAAGAAAAACAGTAAATAATTATTTGATTTAGATCTGATAAATCTGGTAATCAAGATTTAGCTGTTGCCTTAACCGATTGGTTATTTAAACAACGTGGTGTTTTGCGTTCAAGAAATATTCATCATTATTTAAAAAGTGATAAATCAACACCCAGATTTTATACTGTGAAAAATGATATTGTATGAAAATTATACATTGCTTCTATGTTTTAATTGAGTTCGTTCTTATTTGCCTAGGTATTTAATGTACAATTCGATGAATTTGTTCATGGAAAATGGATGCCATTTAATGGAACAGATGTTCAATTAGAATTTGTTCGCATTGATCCATTCGTACGAACAGCATTGACTAATAAAGGTTTGAAAGATGAAAGAATTTTGATGATGAAAAAAATTTAATTAATTTAGGTGGTCAACTTGAAGCACGATTCCGTGTTCCAGATACCTATGGTATCTTTAAATTTGTTATTGATTATAATCGTGTTGGCTATTCACATCTATACTCAGCAACACAAGTAGGTTTTCGCTAATAAATGTTGATGATGAAAAGTTTTCGGTTGGCTCGACATTCCTGATTACATTAGTGTTTGTTTTTTATGTCAGAAAAATGTCGCAGCTTGTTTTAAGAGTCTGCTTAAGCAAAAATGCAAATATTTATTTTTTATTTATTTGTGGTTTCTACATGAGGAAGTTTCGATTTTCTGGGGCCAGTCATTCAATCTCATTTATCTATAGAATAGAATTTTATATAAGTACTGAATGTCTTGTTTTTTTCTTGTATTATAGGTTTCTGTTCATCCTTTACTTCATACGGAATATGAACGATTTATAACATCGGCTTATCCATATTATATATCAACATTTTCAATGATGGCTGGTGCTTTTCTTCTTAGCTTTCTTGTGCTCTATCATCGTGATGATTTACCAAAGAAGAAAGCTGAATAAAACAAACAAATTATCTTCATGGACAAAAACATTTTTTATTCATTCCTTTAGGTGAATCTTTATCATCATCATCATTATTATTATTACTATTGTTGTTGTTGTTATTTTATTATTCGTCTTCATGTTGATTGCTCTGCTGATTTCTGTTTTTTTTTATGATGACTATCTTTGTTTTCTTTTCTTGAGTGTTTAGAGTCTAGAAAAATCTGGTCTTGCCTATTTATAAGGGATATTTAACATGTTTGTTTTTGTTAAAAAGAAAAAGAGAATAAACAAATCTCTGTAACATTTGCTTTTCGGATTGAAGATTTATTTCTTTCCATATATATATATGATTTTCAAATGTGTATAACAAATGTTTGTATCTTAATTTAGTAAGTTTAATTAATTGATATGAATATTGAAGAAAATAATAATCTAGAATATGCTATAAAATAATTACATCGATACCACTTTTCATTTTCGTAATGCTAAAGTAGTTTTCGGAAGCAATCTCAAATGAGATTTATTTTCACTGAGTCACAGATAACAAATTGAAAGGTTTTAAAGAAAGCACATCAAGCTAACGTTTGTCCAATGTTTACAAGATATTTTATAAATAAAATCTACTTCTTGATTCGATATAAAAGTCATTTGATTAAGTTTCATCTCAACAGAAATATAACTTTCTATTTTTTGTTTTTGATAAATTACTTTTCCTACACTCACTTCACTCAATAAACTATGTACAACGTGATGAAATTCTACTAGAGTGAAGACTTTTGTTAATCAGCACCAAACTTTAATTGTTCATTTCTGACTTGAGATTGTCGACCATCAGGTTTTATTTTAGATCGATTTTTATAACTGTAATCATGCTATCATCATATTTAAAACTTCAATTTTCATCAAGTATGCTGATTGAGTCATTTTTAATATATTATGAAAGTTTTGCTTTACATTAGAATTAGTAACTTCTTGTTTATTGAATACGATTATTCGTACCACAACTGGTGTCTCAGCAACTCAACAGGACAATCAAAAAAGTAATGAATCTCAAAGAGCTATGATTTTATCGTTTGATAAATTTTGCGGAAACATCGGATTTGCATACGATAGTTGTGTACTTCAAAAACCGAGTCAATTTATATATGTTATGAATAATTCTGGGGAAAAATTGTTTTTTGAAAAAATCCCTGTACTCCCCTTCAGGGATGGTCTGGTCAATAATGACAATTTTTTCGATAACTCAGCCATTTCTTGACGGATCTCTCTCATCTTCGAACTCAGCTGAGATATTGATGAGGTCATTGTGTGTACAAAATTTCATGACAATTGGATGAGCCTTTCAAAAGTTATCGTGTTAACGGACCGACACACTCGCCGAATCTAGAGTGTAGTCACTGTTTTTGAGTACACAAAAATATCATTCTAGTAGTCAAGTGAATACAGGCATCATTTTGCTCAATATGGGTGGTTCGGAAACAACAGATGAAGTATATGATTTTCTCAATCGTCTCTTTTCTGATAAAGATATTATTCCTTTGCCAGCCCAAAAGTATGTTTTGTTTTTTAATAACTCTAATTTAATATCATCAAAGCAGAACAATTTTACTAGATCATTGAGCCCTTTGATTGCTCGTCGTCGAACGCCAAGTATTCAAGAACAACATGCCAAAATTGGTGGTGGTTCTCCAATTAAAATGTGGACAAAAACAAGGTGAAGGAATGGTTAAATTACTCGATCAGATATCACCATCAACAGGTACAAACTTAATAGTAAATGGAAATTCTCTTTGATTTTTTCCAGCTCCTCATAAATATTATATTGGTTTTCGTTATGGCAAACCATTAACTGAAATGGCACTTGATGAAATCGGAAAGTAATGCACTCTTTTTCGTTTACAATTAAATATTTTAATCAGCGTTTGCTTTCAGAGATCGTCCTCAACGAATTATTGCTTTTACACAATATCCACAATATAGTTGTTCAACTACGGGTAGTAGTTTAAATGCAATTGCTCGATATTATACAGCAAAAGCGAGAAAATCAAAATTAGAAAAGGATGATCAAATTTTCGCAACAAATAAATCTATGATAAATAGTTAAACATTGAATGATCTTCAATGGAGTGTTACTGATCGTTGGCAAACACATCCTGACTTTATTGAAGTAAGATAAAAGTCTTTACCATGAAAAAAAAGGAATAAAAGTATATTATAGGCATTTGTTGAAAATATTCGTAATGAATTAAGCAAATTTCCAGATAATGCTCGTAATGATGTTGTTTTCTTATTTTATGCTCATTCATTACCAATGAGTGTAAGTTGAATTTCTTTAACTGGCAAGTTTGAGGAGCTCGTGCTTGGCGTTGAGTATTTTTGTTATTTCAGTGCAGAAAAATGACCACTTTTTATCATTGAAAACTGATTGCGTATCTGGATGATAATGAAGCAAAGCTTTTTTAACAGTCTTAATTAATTGATCACTCTCAGTAGAACCCATCGTCGCACCTTCTTTACGTGGTGGATGTTTTTCATAGATATGCTTAAGGAGCTCGTGTGTTCCTTTTGCGGCTGTCTCGTTCAGTTCCTTCAAGTCTGAAGCTAGTTCAGTGCGAAAATTCTTATAACGTTCTTCATCTATCTTCTCTTCTTCATTTACTTTTTTCGCACGATAGTTTTGAACGAAAGAACTGCTCTTCATATACCATTCGTGTTTAGTTAGATTTCGTGGTACTAAAGTTTGAGCAAGTGTTATACAACGAAGATGATAATTATAAGCTATATCGTCCATTTTTAATACTTTCCCATAAACTATCGCTGTACAATGACATGCACGAGCCTCGCCTAAAATAAAAACAAATGCTAACACTTTCATTCTCACAATGAATTGTTAGAACAACATTAGGAAAAAGATCTCTTCATTTTGCTAACTACCTATCTATTTATTGGTCCAATAATATCCGCAGATAGAATTTTCGACACGTGATAATGCCAAGAAATTAAAGTTGTAGATTTCATCCTTCTCTTTACTCACAACAGATCTTAGAGTTTACCTTCAATATCATTCTCTTTGGCTAATAATATTGCTTCTCGAAATTTATCGATAATTGTCCATATGAAATCCACATTAAGTTCTTCATCGTTTTGTAAATGATAATCTAGCATACGAACACCTGTGTGCCGAGCATTAGAACTTTCATGTATACATTGGTGCAACCAAATACTATCTTGAAGCTCTTTAATCTCGGTTGATCGGAATGTATGAGGTTCACAAGCCCAATAGAAAGCACGATTTAGAGTAGGAAGACAATTATAAATGAGTTTTGGTTCTTTCTTAAAATGCTTCAAAGCTTCTTGAAACATCAACTTGCCAAGTGCGTAATAATCTGTAGCTACTGAATCGAGCCTTGTGAGAGTTGTACGTTCAAAACAATTTACAGTGAACTCAAGAGCACGCAAACGCTCTTCAGTTGGTAATAGAAGAAATTGAGCATAACAATCGGAAACGAAATTATTGATTTGATGACGAATTGAAATTAGCCATTCTTGTGATTTTGCTTTTCTTCCTATAACAGTTATACAATCAGAATATATTACGGTGGATAAGCCAAATAATTCTTACCAAATTGAAACGCATAACCGTAAGACGTTATACATTCTTTCAGGTTGTAATTATAATCGTTTTTATTAGCTGATTCAATATTAGTACGTGTAATTTGATAAGTATATAAAGCACCGAGATTTTTATGTGCTGATGCTCGTTCATCATCGTTCATAGAAGCGTTTAAAGCTTGATTGTAGTATTTCAAAACATCAGTAAAACGTCCCTGGCGGACCACAAATGCAGCATGTTCTTGTTCTTTTAATATCGCAAAGATTTCATTACCTTGTTGTCGGTATTTCTCAGAAGGTGTTGTGAAGTTTTTCATGGTTCCTTATGTGTCAGTTATGAAATTGGAATAAAAATGTGTAAGCAATAAAACACTCGAATAAATATGTCTCTTTTAATTATATCAATGAGTAAGATTGGAAAAGCAACATCAAAAATTTCATTGTAAACTTGGTGTCACTGGGAAAAAGGCATTTCAGAGTTTCTATTGCCGTCAGAAATAAAGTTCGCTTCTTTTCTCTTTTATAGACTTTTTAAGAAAAACTAGTGTTCTTTAATATTTTCTACACCACGTAAAATTAAAAGTTACCATAGTTATGAATACAAGCTGTGAGGGTGATCCGTCGTCGCCGCTGATTTAAAAAGAAAATTGTAGCCGCCGTCACAACAAAAGCTTAGAAAATATTTTAGTTGTCGCCACTACTACTTAGAAAAATTTATGAAAATTTGAGCCGCTCTCACCAACATCTCAAAGGAAAAGTCAAAAGTTGTTTTTTAACTACGATCGGTTTTGTTTGAGACGAGAAATGTTGTTCTTCATCTTTCCGGTCGTTTTATGGGTGTGATAGAGAGCGATGTTTCCGATCGGAAATAACCAAAGTGCACAGTACTTTTCTGGCTATTGTTGTTTCAAGTATTACTTTTGTATCTATATGTATCACGTGATTTATCAAGCTTGAGTAATTTTAATGACATCTTTTTCTACTCGAATAAATTCACCAAATGCAATATAGTAATAGTTTATTTACTATTCTTTGCATCACTTACAAAACAAAAGAGCGAATGAAACACAAGATATTGAAAGAATTCATGGGAAAACAGCAAATTGACATATTCTCTCCTTACTTTCTTGAAATTACAAAACTAGAAAATCTGCAAACTTACATAAGTAGCTCGTATACAAATCAACATTCATGTTTTGTAGAGATCATCTTTCAGTCTCTCTCGTAAAAACTTAAATGACCACATTGTTTAGCATCTCGGTGTAAATCAACTAAATTTGTCTATATTCAGGACCTTGATACCTCTTGGTTTCCATTGAATTTGTTTTTGAGTAATATGAATTCAAAGAATTGACTATTACTCGTTCTCAAATCTAGCTAGGTCTTTATATATATGAGGGTGTCATAGAAAATATGCTAATCGGGTAAGGATCCAGCGGCGTAGCCAAGGGAGGGGCAAATGGGCAATTGCCCGTTTCATTTGGAGATTTGCCCATTGTAACTTTTATTAGTAAGCGTTTGCCCATTGCAATTTTACTTTTTCAGAGTTGTTTATTCATTTTTGAATTAGATAGTAATTCTATTATTTTTCTTCCGTCTGAACCACACATGCACTCCTTGCTTGTTCTTTCTGTGAAAAATTTAGAAAATAAGGAGAAAGCAATCGTTTCTGGTATTTTATCCAGGTTTACTAAATGAAAACTTAAAAATCAGAAATTCTTGTTTTCAAAATTTTAAAAAAATCAGAATTTTTTTTCAAAATCGGAAACTATAATCAGAAAGGGTAACTTTTTGCAAACCAATGGCTGTCATGTTGACATAATTACTTGCGCAAAATGCTATATTTATCTTTTTTATCGACTCATACTTTATTTCCAAAAGTATTTCATAGTAAAGAAAGACAATACAAACACTATATAGCTTAGAGTAAAAGATCGTGTACTGTAGGCTAAGAAAATTGATTATATCAGGATCAAATGGATGCTCTCACTGTTAAACTAACTAGTTAAAAATATGAGCTGCCACTAGCGTATACAGACCGAGATATTCGAGTTTCAAGAAATTTACAGTTTATTGTGTGCCCACACTACGAAATTTCATCAACGCATCAACGCATATAGTTTTCTTTTTTTGGCCATGGTTGGATGGAGCACGACCATTTACATAAGAAAAAACAATCTCACGCATATTAAAAAGCAAATTTCAAGAAGTCGAAGACAACATGTTTTTAAATATAAGGGTAATAAACAAAATATTCTAGTTGCTGTCAAACTGCTGTTGAATATGCGTGATATTGTTTCTCCTTGTGTAAATAGTTGTGTTTCATCCAGCCATGACGAAAAAAGAAAGCGAAGGGTTGATGAAATTTCGTAGTACGGACACATGATAAACTGTAAATATTTTGAAATTTAAACATTTTGGTCTGTATAGGCTATTGGCACCTCATGTTTTAAACTANTACGAAATTTCATCAACGCATATAGTTTTCTTTTTTTGGCCATGGTTGGATGGAGCACGACCATTTACATAAGAAAAAACAATCTCACGCATATTAAAAAGCAAATTTCAAGAAGTCGAAGACAACATGTTTTTAAATATAAGGGTAATAAACAAAATATTCTAGTTGCTGTCAAACTGCTGTTGAATATGCGTGATATTGTTTCTCCTTATGTAAATAGTTGTGTTTCATCCAACCATGACGAAAAAAGAAAGCGAAGGGTCGATGAAATTTCGTAGTATGGACACATGATAAACTGTAAATATTTTGAAATTTAAACATTTTGGTCTGTATAGGCTATTGGCACCTCATGTTTTATACTAGTTGGTCTGCGAGTGAGAGCATTCATTTGATTCAACTATGAACAATCTCCTTAATTTCCAGTTACATGGCCTTCAATTGTTTGTTAATACAAAAACAACTAGCTAAAGACACCAAACATCGGACTTTTTTACGAAGTCAAAAACTCGCTTTACAAAAAAATATGCGCAAAAAAATCATATATAAACTGTGCAGATGATAAAAACATCTTACAAAAAATAATAAAGATTATAGAACATAAATTCTATATTATTTTTTAAGTTTTCCTTTGTTTGAAATTCCTTTCATAAATGTTTTTGAGCCAAAATATGTTTACAAAATCGTTCAAAAAACAAAAATTAGCATCCATTCTTGAATTCAGCAACGCAACCATTTACTGATATATTAAAGTATTCGTCAGTGGTTGCAAAACTCAAAAACTACAAAAAATTAAGAAAGGAAAGACAATCTGGCATCCCTGATTTTAACTCTAAGTTTGGGCGAACACGAGTTCGGTTTTATTGAGAAAATACTGGCTATGTAAAGATAGAGAAGGATAGATCGAAGAAAACACACATGAACACATATATGTGTATAGATACTTACATATATAAAGTGACGCATAGACGAGAAAAGAAAAATCGAATGATGTATATGCGAAAACATAAAGGAAAAAATCAAGATGTGAAATGGCATAGTTCGTAGGGAAAATGTCCACGTGTGCTGCACAGATACATATTGGAAGAATCCTCAACATTAACTTGTGCATGTTTTCTTTGTACGTCATTATGCTTTGTTGAGTCAAAACGTTTTGGCCCATTAATAAAAACCTTGCTCATTTCGCCCATCATTTTTTTCGACACAAGAGAAGTTTGCCCATTGGTCTTAAAATTCTNGATCGAAGAAAACACACACGAACACATATATGTGTATAGATGCTTACATATATAGAGCGACTCATAGACGAGAAAAGAAAAATCGAATGATGTATATGCGAAAAAATAAAGGAAAAAATCAAGATGTGAAATGGCATAGTTCGTAGGGAAAATGTCCACGTGTGCTGCACAGATACATATTGGAAGAATCATCAACATTAACTTGTGCATGTTTTCTTTGTACGTCATTATCCTTTGTTGAGCCAAAACGTTTTGGCCCATTAATAAAAACCTTGCTCATTTCCCCCATCATTTTTTTCGACACAAGAGAAGTTTGCCCATTGGTCTTAAAATTCTGGTTACGCCGCTGATTGCTGCAGTAACAAACTAAGTATCGAACGAAATACGTAAAGAGAATACTGGTAAATATTCACTGTAGCGCTAATGCCGCGACCAACCGCGTTGCAAATTACCGCGATTGCCGATTAGTGCACCGCGGTTTATGACACCGCGACTAATTGCATTGTAGATTACCGCGGTTTCGACCAAGCTTACCGCGACTAATCGCGTTGAAAATTAGCGCGGTTACAATCGAGTGCAACGCGGTTTACGATACCGCAGTTTTTGCTGCAAAATCTTTTCAGTGTGGAAACGTTTCGGAGAAGATTTCATGTGAAATTTATGAAGAATTACGAAGAACCTAATCAAAGCTCACCGAGGTACCCAAAATTTCAAGCACAGCATGTGTTGAATACCGTAGACAGAATCTCCTCAGGACATTTCATGAAACCGCGGTGATACACAAAATCACCGCGTTCCATAAAACCGCGACTAACCACAACTTATAATACCGCGGTGACATAGATGGTAAACGCGTTTTCTTCGAACCGCGGTTTTCCACACTGCGGTTCAACGCGTTTTTTCTAGGACACCGCGTTATGTCAGAGAACACTCGGGATAGTTTTAAAAAACCGCGGTTGACCGCGTTTTTTTCGAATTTTTTTTCCGTGGGTACGACATCGAAAAAGTTTAACCAAAGGTAATCGGGGTCGAGGAACCCGAATCCGTGATCAGTTTTTTGAAATTTTTACGTTCGAGTTTTTTGAGGATAGGGAGAGACTTTTTTACAAAAAAATGATTTCTGATAAAGTTTGATCAAAGGTAATCGGGGTCGAGGAATCCGAATCCGTGATCAGTTTTTTGAAATTTTTAGGTTTGAATTTTTCACGACGAGGAAGTAGTTGCTTAGGAAAAAAATAATTTTTTATATTCATATAACTGTAATATTAAACAAAATGTTTTCGATAGTAGTGAATTGAAAATAACGAAAGAAAGTGAAACAATAGATTGCTTTGTATAAAACTTGAACATCATTTGTACTATCAATAATGTTCATTGTTTAGTTCTATGTGAATTCCTCTTGTTCTACTTTTACTTTACTTTCTTCTCGTAATATATTAATGGTATTTTGTAAAGATTCAGATAGAATATAATGAAGCATGATCAATGAGTCAAATATAATTAAAATAAGTCATGCGTATCAATTTGTTTATATCAGACGGTTCTATATATGTTAGTCTCAATTGTATATAAAGAAAGAATAAATAATAAATCCATTAATATGGCTTTTGATTTTGTAAAGACGTGCATAAAAATCAAGGAACATCGATTGTCTTGACTTAATCCAATCGAATAATTATTATGTACAGATATCGTATCAAGATCAAGATAAGGTACACTCACGCGCTACACATAAATATGTGTGTAAACCTCCCCCAAAATAGAAGGCCACCCCATATTAGAAGGCCACGCTCTAATTAAATAATTAATAACATATTAATTATTATTTTTAAAAATTAATAAATAATTTGTCAAATTCTGCCATTTTTCTGCTTTTTTTAGCGAAAAATCACTGCGTTTCCCACCATTTATTGTATATTTTACCGAAAAAGGGCAATTTTTCCATGAAAAATACCAAAAAAAATTAATTAAAGTTATTAATTAATATTAATGAATTATTATAATTTTAATAAAAATTTTCATTAATAATTAGTTAAAATTTNNNCCCCCCCCCCCCCCCCCCCCCCCCCCCCCCCTAGCGTAACCTAGTGTATCAGAACCAATTGAATTACTTTCCATTTTTTATTTTCATTGATCCAGGAATTGTTCGACTTTGACATGTTTCGAAAAAATGAGTATTTCTTCATATGAAGTTAAGTTGCAAGATATGTTTTGAAAATAGGTTGATTATGATAATATAGTAAATGTTCAAGTCAGATAAATAGATATTGTGTTCAGGTCGATTGATAATTGTTCTTTATCTTTACATACTTAAAACTAAAGTATGAACCAAATAAAGTCTTGATTTTAGGCTAATAATAATAGAAATATTTAAAAAGATCTCTTTCATGTAGGAACAGTATTGTTTGATTTGCATTTATTTTAAGTGAATACTATACTCTGAAGCAAAAAAATTAAAATTTTTATTATTTTCTCGATGAGAAAGATGATTTTTTTTGAGTTCGTTGCAGAGATCGTCACAGGGCATTTTTTTCTGCCCTGACCTGTCCTGCCCTGATACACATGGCAGGGTAGGGCACAGGGCGAAGTATATCACTCAAATTTGGACTCCAAATAAAATATAGGATATTCAGAAAAATTTTCCTATTCTATTAAATCCAAATCGTTCGTAATTGATTGGCTTATTTTTAAAAAGATATAAGAAAGCAACAGGTGTATTCAACAAAGAAAAGCAATCATGCATTTCATTTGGAATATAAGATAGGATGAAAGCAAATCACAATAATATACATATGA
>OENM01000176.1:9394-48433 GCA_900239745.1 Rotaria magnacalcarata
TCTCTTTCTCTCTCTCTTTCTCTCTCTCTCGCTCTCTCTTTCTCTCTCTCTTTCTCTCTCTCTCTCGCTCTCTCTTTCTCTCTCTCTATATCATACACTACATTCATAAAGTAAATTTTTATCACAATATCAATGTCCCTGAGAAATTCATTTGTATCTCTTTGTTTTTCTATCCTACTGAAATATCTGCAATGAGCAGTTAAGAGTACAAAAATCAGTTGAAACATATGAAGACAAAAATTAATCATAAGTAGCGACGTCAAATGCTTGTAAAAATAGCAATTCAAGTCATCAATAAACTTCTTTTTCTTAAGTAGCAATGCAATAGGAATAGAGAAAGTCTTGTATTTTTCGTGTTTGATTGTTTTCAACGAAATTATAGTTCTATCAAAATAATCAGTCGAAAAAAAAACTCATAAAAAATGCATACAAGGCAACCTTGAAATTTTGCCAATAACTATAAAAAGTAAACTGAGAGCAAACTTGCTTTTTCTTATGTTTCTGTTTAGTTCGTGATTAAACATTGGAATACTTATATGTTGGTTTCTTTCATTATTTGCCATTCGACATGTTATAATTCAAGTATATATACATTCACGCTAAAATATGCATTTTATTTGTATAGCGCTTCTGAATATTTTTCTTTTTTTTCTTTCGTTGCCTTGAACTAAAAAATTAATCAGACGTATAAAAAATGAAAATATACCAATAAATACAATTACAAAGAACGAATAAAACTGGAAATCCAATGCGAGCTAGACGATCAAGTTTATGTAACGGTGCTTTTCGTCTTAAAAAATGTAAACCTTGCGCAACAACAGTAAATGTTGAGCGACGTGCATGTTTTAATGAACGACGTTTTCGTCTTCGACTAGATCGTACTACAATTAAATTAGCAGAACGAGATTTAATTGGCATATTTTGTTGTTTGGACGATTTACACAAACCGTCCATGCCACCTGTATGATTTATTGCATGTCCGTACTAAAAGAGTAAAGATAATTTAAATGAAAATATGAATTTTTCATTATCTAAACAAAAAAAAACAATAAAATACTTCAAGATGACGATGGACAGCAGTATATTGAAGTAATGAAGCAAGCAGAAATAAATAGCAAATAATAAAAAAAGAGTCGATTGCCGTTATATACGGTACTGCTGGAATGTGAGAACGAATATCGAGTGCAAGTGTAGTAAGACTCAGTATAGAAGTAATACCTAAACCAAAATTTCATTATATAAGATTCTTTTTATTATGAAATTTCATTCGCAAACCAATATAGACTCGATCAGCCGTTGCTTCACTATCTATCCAAAATGATATCCAAGACAAAATAACAAGTAAACCTGCTGGAATATAACCTTGTAACACATAAAAACCAACACTTCGACGCATACGAAGATCAAGTTGAAGCACAGAATGATTTCCTTTTTATACAAAAAACAAAATTATTTTTAAAACATGTTTTTTCGGTGTGCCGTAGAAAGACCGAAAGGAAAAATGTCGAAAGGGAAAACATCGAAAGGAAAATATCGAAAATTTTCACTAAGATGTTTTTATTCTTGAAATCATAATAGCATCATAGCATAGATCATAGATAAATAAGAGTTATAAAGAAAAATACACATATCCAATATTTACTAGTTGTTGTTGTTTTATTCAGTTTGAAAATATATTTATCTGATACAAGCAAAGGGTTTCCTTTTTGCGACTGAACAAATTAAATAACTGGAGATGGTGGATGATTCTCACCAGATAAAAATGAGCCAGTTGTAGTCATCATGATAGAATTTTAATCGTTGTATAGTATTGTACGCCTATTTCAGCTAGTTTTCATAAGATATTACGTATAAATAGTATCAATGGTTAATAGTATCAAACTAATGGAGTAATCAGATCAAAAACAATGAACAATAAACTATGAGAGCCTTCATTTAGTAGAGACATCGCTTTTTTTCTATCTTTTCTGTTTTCGACATTTTTCCTTTTCGATATTTACTCATTCGACTTTTATCCATTCGATATTTTTCCCTTTCGACATTTTTCCTTTCGGTCTTTCTACGGCCAACCGTTTTTTTCTGTTTATATTGAATACATACGATCAGTTAATCGAATTTCTCTTTTTGAAATTTTATAACTAAATAAATCAAATTGAGATAATTTTAGACGTTCTAATTCTACACCATTATGTTCATCAACTTTCCAATCGTAAATAACATCACGTGTTCCATAAGCATCTTCAACAAGAGAATTATAATGAAAAAATTCGTTTTTTCTTCTTCTGTATTTTAGCTTACAACTAGACAAAATTAATGAACATGTTTGAACATCCAATGGATATCTTCGTAAGAACATTGAACAATAAGCTTTAATTGTTAATCTAATAGAGAGCGATGATGATTATAGCTTCTAAAAAAAATTAAATTGCCAAAACAATAAACATACCGACTTGAATATAATAGTCGACCATTTTCAAGTATACGTAAAAGATGGTTGAGTGTTGGTGTTGTATGAAGATAACCAGAATGAGAATTTAGAAAATATGTATCGGGCTTCCATATTGCACTGCAAAAAATATTTAAAAATGCTGAGAAAAAAACACTAAAACTAAAGCAAATCGAAATAAACCTGAGCAATTTTGTTGATACAGCCACATTAGATATTTTATTCGGCAAAGTGAGACGTTCATCAGTCCAAACTTGACGAAAAAATAAATTCATTGTAAATGACTACAAATATTAAAGAAAAGAATAAAATATTAAAATACACAATTTATATTACCATATCTAATTCAACAATGGGCCCTAAAGCAAAGAAGAAGAAAAACGTATATCGAAAAAAAAAATACAAACTTATTTGACATACCTAATGTAATAATCATTAAGTAAACTTGAACTTGAAGTGGATCTCCTTGGAAAAAAAATAAGATATAAACAAATATTTAGCTATTTTTTTATTTAATTTAATAACTATATTCTACCGCTATGATTAGGTCTCAATTGTTTATTGTATCCATAAAGTAAATCGTTTAGAACACATGTTAAATTATTGGCTGTTGGCCAACATGTTTCATTCAATGATAATATATGAATTGGTTGAAGAAAAACTATATTCAAAATGAACAAATACCACATGATTGTTGGTTGTCTTCTTCTGTCTCAAGTTTATTCAAACTGACTTTTTCTTTCGTTATCTATTATTGACATCAGTGTTGTTTCTTGTGGAAAATTTAATCATTGTCATTCAATTGTAGTCGTTATTCAAATTATTATTCGATATTGTCAGAAATAGTTCATTAAATTTGTTAGAGTCTTAATCGAATTTGTCAATCGCAAGACAATCTGCTTTACATCGAAACAGAATAATATAACTCTCATATCGAAACTATAGAATTTCATCCTCAAACAAAAAAAAGAAAGACACAAGTTTTTACTTAACATTTTAATACGAAAATAATTTTTTTCTAAAATTATTTCATCATTAGACGAAGAGAAATTTCTAAATTAGTCATCAACAAACAACCTTGATTTTCTTCCGAATTAAATAAACTAACAAAAATTTAAATTTTAAATGAGTATGTTAGTGTATAGATTCGTTAGAAAAAAAGAAAAAAATACTTGAAAGAATTCCCATGAAGAAAAGAAAAGGCTTCTAAAATCAGCATAAATATTTTTCTAGTTTAATAAATCAAATAAACTGATGTTGTACTATCACTATACCCTCAACAAACAATCCTCAAATCAAATGACTGTATTCATATTCTATAATTCTAATCTTATTAAAAAAAGATCACCTTATCCGATAAAATCATTTTTATAATATACAAAACATAAAAACCAATAGGTTATCAAATCAAATTATAGAATTTTATGAATTTAAAATAAATGAATAATATTAATATTGAAATGAAAATTGGAACACGTAATGGAATTCAGTAGGTATATATATATAGAGCGAGAGAGTAGGATCTTGCAGATTGCTCCCTCTAAAACAAACTCAACATAGTACAATCGAATATATTTATTTATTGTAATCGCCACCAAGAAAAGAAAAATTCGTCGATTCTCGTTTGCGAATATCATTAATTGCGTAGGGCTGTTCTTGTTCGGCAGTTTTCTGTATAACATCAATTTTATTTCCTGTGAGTTCTCTACTTTGACTCGAGTTTTTATTTTTAGTTGATGTAATACCAGTTGATTTTAAAAGTTCTATTGCTGCTGAAATACTTCGTTCCTTATCGATTTGATGCGATCGAATTAAGATATAGAGAACTATTGACCAAACACCTTCTAGTCCATTCAATATAATAAAAATCCACGATAAAATATTTCCAGCCGCAGGACTTAGGAATGAAATAAATGGACCTACTAACCATCCAATGCCTTGCGTTATACACGACGATAATAGAACAACAACACATCGTTTTAATCGTTCATTGATTTGCTTCGTTGTTGGTGCATTACGTGCATACTTGATAATACTTTTCGTAACAAGAATTATGGTAATTATATTAATGAGAAGAAATATACAAAGAGGTATGGTTAGAAAATAATAAATAACATGTCGAGTAAACCAGCAAAGTTTATATGGATACAATTGCGTAACATTAAACGATGATTTTGAATTAAAACCAATCGCTAAAATAACACAAACAAATGATAGAACAAATGAAATTATAAGCATAATTGAAAGTTTCCGATATGACGGTAATGGGAAAAGACGAACAAAACGTAAATAATAGAAATATCCAGCGCTTGTTTTGACACAAAACATAAAAATTAATAAGAAATAAACAATAAACATTAATACACTTGAACTTGTAAAGCATAGGGTTTGATTTGCCGATGATGTTTGAGTATATACAATCGAAGAAAGTATAATAAAAAAAATGAAAAGCATCGTTGTACTTGCTGTTGAGATTAATGGAAGTAAATTAATTGCTGGAATATTCATTGAAGAGTTTGCCATTTTTACACTTATTGCATGAATAATAACTACTGTGAAACAGATAATCGATATACATTGAAATATAAGTGAAAAAATATCTTGTGCATCAAGCTTCTTTGTAATGTTGTCGGACGATAACGATTCCGGTAACCAAATAAGAGCAAAAGAAGTTAAATGATTGCAACTACATTCATATCGACCATATTCTGTAATGTGCAATGGTTCAGTACAACCAGATTCGTTCCATTTCGAATTTATTTCATCATAAAATGAACATAAATATTTTCCGATACCATTCTTTTTGTATTGATCTAAAGGTTTAAAAAATAATGAAATAACTGTTGGCACAGAGATCGAATTATTTTTTGTTTCTAGATTTGCGATGATCACACATGATGCAAGTGTTTTATTTGTCGACGTATCCATGATATTTTCATATAGAGTAGGTTGATAAACAATTAACATATTAAGAGATACTGCATTGTTCAATGATTGTTCATTAATGATAGCTGCAGCTGATATATTTGAATGTGTTAGATTTTCTTTATTCGATATATCTACAATGCGACCACCGATACCATCACTAAACGAAGCACCTAAAATCTGCGAACCAGGAGTATGAATTATAAGAAATGATGAATTTGAATTTAAAGTTAAATTAACACCATGCAGATTATCCATGATATTATCGATAACATTTACTGACATAACATTCATCTGATTTGTTTGTGTTACTGAACTCATGTATAATGAAATCGCATAGGCTGTGTCAGTCACATTGTTCGATGGACTATTCAATATGCCAGCTGCAATTATCTACATGGAAAATAATTTCAATATAAGAAAACAAATCTATACTTCGACAAGATTATACTTGTCCATGGAATTTCGATACACAGGTGCCATTTTGTAATCTAGTCAAATTCTCAAAATCACAACTATCAGGATTATACGGCAAATTAGCGTCTTGTCCTATGGTGAATAAAACAAGAGAAAAAGAATCAAGAAACAAAAATGAACACCTATAAAATACCTAATATTTGAATACTAGTAATAATATACGTTGCATTTAATGTCGGTTGTGTGATGCTCGTTGTTCCTGAACTTGTTGTTAGTGGTATTAGACCTACATTTAGACAAAAAGTAGCTGCATCACAAGCACTGAAAAGATATAGGATGCGATCAATGTGAAGATCTAGTAGACTATTAACATTGGTTGAACAAGTCCAGATGTCAACAGATCAAAATATAACCTTTGTAGGTGTCGAACTATAGGAATTATTTGAATAGGTTTTTAATCGTAAAATAAAATAAATATTTGTTAACTGTGCATAATTCTCTCACTACAATAATCAGAGAACTATTCATTCGAAAAATAGTCGTAATTCATCTATTATTTTATTCTGTAGATCGCTGTTAAATTTCAAAATAATAATGAATGCGTACTTACTTGACATAAATTCTGATGTGTCATTTAGATATATCTGATTTTGCACATCATTCGTTTTAGCTTGATATGATTTAATAAAGCGTGCTTGTGATCGTTCATGTTTGATTTTCTCGAACACAGTTTTGTAATCCTCATCATGAAAAAGTTTAACTTTACCAGAAGAGTTAACAATCGCTAGATGAATACCAAAATTTAATAAATAGATTAAACAAAATCGAATAATTTTCATCATTTTCTAAACAATCTAATCCATTTACTGTTACATGTAAGCAATATTTTTTTTATAGTAGATTCTAAAACAAAAACACCTTTAAATATAACATTAGATGTAATATAAAAGAATTTTCCCTAATGCAAACATGAATGTAGTAATTTTACTTATTCATCAATATTGAAGCTCGATTAAACTTAGAGATTAAATAGTGCAAAGATCGATTATCAGTAATATAATATTAGCTTTTGATTTAGAACGTGATTATCGATTTGTGCTTTTCTTGTAGCAGAAGCAAAACAAGTACTAAATAGAAAGTGACATTGCGATAATGGATACCTTCTTACGTCTCAATGAATGGAAAAATAATCTATTTTGCAACAGAAATTATCAAAATACGAGAGTCATTATTTAACCATATTTTATTAGTAATATACAGCAGCAATAGAATCGAGAATAAAAGAGAAAATACAAGGAAAAAAACAAGTCTCATTAAATGTCATTTTTTTTTCGTTTTGTATCTAACTTTTTATTTGAAAGCGAAATTGATTATCGTGTTTATGTAATCTTTGTAAATCAGAGTATATATCCATGAAAAAATTGCTTCTATCCATCGTAGAATTATTCATGTTCGATTTATATGTTTTCTTGAATTGATTGTTTCTCAAGACCGAAATGTGTTCAGCATTCTTACAGAAGGCATCATAATGAGGCATGCCATCAACCTTTGAAAAAATTTCTACATTTTAATGTATCAAATGTTAACGCTTCGAGCTTTCTATAAAGTCAAGATAGGAATTTTTTTTTGAAAAACCATAGTTTCTATTCAGTATTGATTCTCCACAAAATTTATTCTAAATAACTTCGATGCAATCATCTTTTTATAAGCATATTTCATGTTTCGATGACTCGAGAACGAGACGTGTTTACGACAAAATATGTTTTATTTTGATCTTCTCAAAAATGTCATTTGATTAATCTGAGATTTTCGATTGAAATATACGAACAACGAGTTCTTGATCTATCGAAAAAGAACAAAGCCAAACCTTGATATAGAAGTCTAATGTCGATCTAATGATGGCTAGTTATGAATTCAAGTAATTATAAAGAAAAAATATCTTATCGAATAAAATAAAAATTGAATGCTGCGTTCTGTCGTGCGTAAATTGAATATTTTTGCTAGGTAGACACTATTTCAATTCTTTATATTTTTAAATTTATTTCAGTGAAATCGTTGAGGGTTTTTTATTGTGTGCAAAAACTTTGTTTGAAGCGTTAGCAAAGTCGTAAATTTTACTCATCCTCTAGTGTTATGTGAAGTAAAAGTTTTCATCTGACCTGAACAAGAATTATTTTAAAATGCTTAAACTTTTCTGCAGAAATATTTTCTTACTAATATTGTAGACCATAAAATGAGTATTTCATTAAAAAATTTATTTTTATAGATCAAGGAAATTTTTCTCAATAATTTTCTGTATTTTTCCCACATTTATTTTGAAGCAAGAGACAATAGACTTTTCAAATCCTTGTTATATATAATTAACAGGTGCTAGAATACTTCAATCCCATATTTTAACGATTTGATAAGTCCATATTTGCATGATCAGAATAAAAACTAAATTGAGTAAGACCTCCGTAAATCCTATTTATTACTCTTGTATTGTATATGAAATCAATTCGATGTGCATTTTCCAAGTATAAGCACCATAAGGTTTCTTCAAAAGTAATAAGCAAATCACAATTTATTTTCAAGGAAAAACTATTCTTTTACGGTTGAATACACAGTGTAGTTGTGGTAGAAACTGCGTACTGATATTCGTTTGTTGAATCAAATGTATTTACATATCGCTCATAGAAGATTAGTTTCAATAGAGCATATATCTTTGGTCTTTTGTCATTGTCAATGTTCATACTCGAGTCTAGACACGTGATCTCGTCATGATCTTGTTGACGGTTAATACTAGATGCTTTTAACGGTAGGAAATCATATTGAAAATTCAAAAGTAGCGAATATATTAGATTAAAAAGAGAAGTGCTGTTGTACCAGTGTGATCGTTGACGCATAGTTCACAAATTTATCTATTTTGAGATATCATAATCCATTTATTGTTCAAGTTAACGGGTGGGCCGAAAGTTTTGAGACAAAATGCCTAGCTAAATCAAGCAATCAAAGCATAAGAAAAAATTACTTATTTTTATACTGTTTTGTAGCCCATATAATTCTCTTTCTAGATATATAAAACATTTTTCGATTATCATTGTACAGATGACAAAACAAGTCGATCTTCGCAGATGTGTCTACGCCCTGCTTGGACAAATGAGCAAAGTCCATCTGGTAAAACATCTTCAAGTTGAAAATATTCCACGTGCAACGATTTATCGGATCATCAAACGCTCTGAGGACGGTCTGCCATGTGAAGACATGGCAAGAAAAGGTCGTTCAAGTAAATTGAATAAACAACGGCAACAAAAAATGGAAGATTGCACGGAAAATACTGTTGGCGTCACTCAAAGAAAAATCGCTTCAAAATTCAATGTCTCACGGTCCTGTATTCGTCGAAATTTGAACAAAGTGGGTTTAAAATATTATAAGAGACAACGCGCGCCAAAATACACTCAACAGCAGCTCGAACTAATGCCTGCCAAATGTCAAAAACGACGAAGAAGTTTGGCGAAGCAAAACAAATTCATCGTGATTGACGACGAGAAATAATTACTTGGACGACCTTTTCATGCCATATCTTCGCATGGCAGACCGTCCTCAAAGCGTTTGATGATCCGATAAATCGTTGCACGTGGAATATTTTCAACTTGAAGATGTTTTACCAGATGGGCTTTGCTCATTTGTCCAAGCAGGGCGTAGACACGTCTGCGAAGATCGACTTGTTTTGTCATCTTTACAATGATAATCGAAAAATGTTTTATATATCTAGAAAGAGAATTATATGGGCTACAAAACAGTATAAAAGTAAGTAATTTTTTCTTATGCTTTGATTGCTTTATTTAGCTAGGCATTTTGTCTCAAAACTTTCGGCCCACCCGTTATATGTGAAACTATAAGTATGCATATTTTATAACATTTATATTCATCGATTCCAAGTTGAAAACGTGAGTCAAAGAATTTTTTCCTGAAGGATTATTTTCTACTCAATATCTATTGATATATCGCATCAGTTACCGGTTTTCATTCAGAAACAGACATTATAATTTTTGAAGAGACTTTTTCAATTCTTCGATTGTCAAGCGACTCCTCATAATGTTTAGTAAATATGAGTATGGTATAAATGAATCGATATTAGTAAATATGATATTCCTATAGAATAGCATTGAATTATATGTTATTAATCATGAAGAATGTATATTTCTCTATTTTTAGGACACTTATGATTCGTAATTTTTTTGTTAATTAAGAGTCACCTATGCTGATTGATTAATTTTCTTCTAATATAATTAAAATACTTATGTTGTTCAACCTTTAGAAACATCATTACTGTATGATGTTCGAATTTTCTAGTTACTTATCAATATGTTGAGTCATATAGAATACGTTGTTATTATATTTCGAGGAAAATATTTGTATGGATAGTAGACATATGCATCAATAATAACGCAAAAGGGTTTCGAATGTTTTTTGTACTATTTTGATAGTAATAATCAATCATAATGATTAGTTGACTTAATATAAAATATTTAAAATTATTGTAACGAAAACGATCGAATGAAATGTTCTAATCAACTTAAATTGAAGAGAATGTATATTTTTCGATTAAACAGAGATATGTCGACCAGCGAAAAGTATCTAACATACAAAAGGTAACTATTTTGAGGATATCTGCCTAGTGACTGAGAAAGTCAATTTGAAAAAAAAATTAATTTAGTCAATTTCTTATTAGATGGCATAGATTTGATCGTATACAAGAAATATTAAGAGATTCTCGATAGAAAAAAAATCCTATGTAGATCGTCATACAAGTAATTTTTCTTTTGAATTTGTTTAATTTTTCATCGGAGAACAATCTATTACTGAATTAAAGAATTGATTGAATGACAATGATAAAGTATCAAACATGCTAAATGTGGACAATTGTTTTCTTTGATTCAAATCAGTTTAAAGATATAGACGAAGAGTTATTGATCTTGAAAAATACGAAACTATTTCTAACCTTAAACACCCTAGCATTCATTACAGATACATCTATTTCTATCAGTTAATGCCATTCGTATGTTAGCTTCAACAAATAACAAGGGCTTTTTTTTATGAATTATTGATGTTTTAATTGCTATTAATCTATTCAACAGAAACAACCTTGGATACTGTATGAAGCATGCAAAGTCAGCCAAAGCAATCATCGATAAGAGTATAAATGCAACAGTATACTCGACTATGAGAACGAAGGGAAACGAGTAAACAAGTGAGTAATATAAAATAATATGATGTTCAAATTTTTTGTCTGTAAGAACGAGTATTATATGATTTTATTAAATAAGAACAATATCGATCTGAATTTGAAGTATAGAAGACTAGTATGCATAAGGATTAGATATTTCTCGAAATAAATAGAAACCTATGAAAAACGTAATTGCGTCACTGTGTTACTCTGCTATGAATTTAATCATTGTAAATTCAACTTAATTACAGCTTCATTGATCGTTTTAAATTTGAACAGATTATTGTTTAAACTACTGCACGCTATTCTATTTTTTCTAGTTCAAAGGCGTATAGTTTTCCCGTTTAATCCAATTTTAGTTAAAATCTGTTCAATAGTTCAGTGATCAACGGTGAAAGTTCATTTTATAAAACGTAGTGACTCCTACTCCTACGACGAACTAATATATCATATGATATTGCAGTGATACTTTCGGTTCATGACTCAGATAATTAATCTTGTTCGCAATTAACGACATACTCTCTATCTCAATTGCGTTGTCACAAATGTCTTTCGCTGATCTTCTTATTAACAGTCTTTTAAAATCATTAATTACAAAGAACGGAGATATTATATTTTAATAAGCATGCGTTATTTCCATACAGACTTTGATGGCTCCGTAAATAGATTTTTATGAAAAGTTCAAATAATATAATAAGCTTGTCGTCAAAGTTTTAGATTTTTCATACACAATGAAGTCGACTGAGAGCAGCAACATAGTTGTATTGTGTTTAGTACTATTTACTAATATGAACTTGTTTTTGCGTCGCCGGCTTTCCAAACAATAATGTCAAAATATGAGACTAATGTTATTACTCATTAAGCAAATGATTATGACATATGGAATAGGAAACTAAAAGAAAATAAACCTCGGCGAATATCTCCGATACATGTTTGCATTTGCAACAGAAAGGATTTTTTTAGTTCATGAAAACAATATTTGAATGACTGAAATACATCACCTTTGTATGTTAACAGCTGTTTTTGCCTGACCCTATAATAGTGTTGAACTACTTTTAATCATGCAGACTGTTTCGGAACCATCAGTAATTCAGGACATGTTTAAAGAGAGATAAGGAAAACATTTTTTTCTTTTAAATAACGTTATTGAAAAAGGCATTATAAAATCTCTGTTCACTTTTGTTGACATTAACGAAGTATTTGTTCAATTATTTTTGCATGTGTACTCTTCTGGACCAGAAAGTGTCATGACTAAGATGTCTTTGAGTTCATGAGAAATGTAAGCCTTACTTGTTCTATGAGTTAGAAGTGTTTTTTAGTATAAGAAAAGTAAATTTCTAATTTTAAAATCTGATGTACTGTAGGCATAGTTCAACTCAGATTTAAAGAGGAAAATGTTTATCACAATTTTAAGTCTTGTTTGGATTTTAAAGATTTCTTTATGACAATGAAAAGCGTTTACACTTAATTCTATTCAATCTAGAAATTGATTCAACTAGTCATGAACATCATATTTTCAACGTTGAAAAAATCGTTTAAGAATTTTATAGACGAGAACTATCAGATATACATTAACTCATCAATTGATTTTAGCTTTAAGAAGCTTAAAAAAACACAAAGTTGTTTTCAGATTGTATCAAAATATTAAAATTTTTTCTATGATTTCTTGTTAAATGCATAATTTTAAAAATCAAGATGAATAATTTACGTCAATTTACATAGAAATTCATTGTGCAAACGAGGAAAAAGTCGATACTACTGTTTTAAAATTATTTGACTCGGAATTATAGAAATAAATCAAGTTAGAAATTCATTCTATTTAATTGTTTTTGCTTTCATAAGTATGTCAATCAATATTAACAATAAAAACCGATTATCCCCATTTAAAAATTGAATTGGGATAATCTTTAGCTTTATCAGTCTGCTTGGAATCATCGTAATATTTGGACGAAACAGGATATTGTAAAAATATTTTACGTAGTTGTTCAGTAGCCAATCGACATTCGTGACTTGTAGCGCAATTCGATAACAATTGATGACGAATTGGTTCAACTACTCGTAAAACTATACATTGGAAAATAAGAACAATTTAGTTTAAAAAAATACAAAGAAACCCTTACCTTCTTCCCAACCAGGTTCATTGGGCACCGTCCATTCATGACCATGAATAACAATTTTTTTATGCAAAGGGTGACATTCATTCATAGATAGTTGAAAAACAATAACGCAGATGATAATAAGGAGAGATACACAAGAAAATTTAGACATGATATATAACTAAAATGATAAGAATTAATATTTAATTCTATTCAAAATTAATACAAAGGAAAAAGTTACATTCAAATCTTGATTAATTCGCACTCTCACATACTAGCAGAAACCTTAAATCTATTGTTCGAAGTGAAAAAAAGACGTAACCGTGTGCTATAATTCTTCTCATTCATCGTTTTCTCTTACTACATCTACTAATATTGACAGCATTAAAAAAATACCATGTGTATTTATTTTGAAATACACTCTCTATCCTTGAGATAAGCAAATGAATCAAAATGGAATTATGATTAGAATCGACAATGTCTTATATATATATTCTTTTTAATAGTTCTAACTACTTAACTTCTCTCTTCTCTCATACGTAGGCTGTCGAGAGATACCCAGTCAAGTAAAACTACCACTAACATAATCACGCATTTTTTCTATTTGTTCAAATTTAAAAATGAATAACAGTTTAAAAAAGAATACCCCACACTCTCATGATTACTTTTTTTTTCTGTCTAGCATATAACACAATGTCATGTTCAAACTATTAGATTACTATATATTGTCTAGGAGTATATTTAATTGTTGTTAGAGTTATTTAAATATTCATTTGAGTAAAAAAAGATCAAATAAATTTGTTAATCAGCCATTGCCGGCTTAAGTTCATGATTATTGTGTATAACTCCCCAGTAAACCAAATAAGAACTTCCTAGACTAAGATCAACGCCAAACAAAAATAAAATTACACTAATTTCGAGTTCTAATCTTTCATGGCATAGCAAAACAAACCTATCACAAGTACAAGATTTTCATTCGCTTTGTCCTATCATTTTTACAATGATTTGCATAAGAATAAAATGATCAACATAATTACAGAAAAGTTTACTTTGTTGTTTCCTTCTTTTTTATTACCCGTATTGCCTTTTCATTTTCCTACGCTCAACATTAGTGTAGGTGTGTCCTAAATCGAACGTTAATAGACTTGATTTTCTTCATAAATAAAGATCGATCAATTGAGTATATAGACATAAAGATTTATTTTTATTTTTTATAAAAGATAAATGTCATACAATTTCAAAAGGTATGATAAACGCGAAGAGTAGTTTATAGTCATGATATCAAAAGTTTTGTCTTTCGTTTCTATTTTGATAGTTGCTCGGTTTGAAGCTTATCAGCTGCATAGGTGTTCTTGTCACATGAAAAATGAAGTCTAGTTGCTATTACATAGTTACTTTTTGTCTTTTGATTACTAATGTGATTAGTGAAGAATGTGGCTGTAATCAAATACCATCTGTAGAGATTATTAACGATGAAACGTTAGCTTTGGGTATTAAAGAAGTTCGTGATGATTTTCTTGCAAGACAAATCTCAAGTAAATTCACTCGACTATCTGCAACAATACTTATCAGAGAAAAGAATACACAAACATGGAAAAGGGGCAGTGTAAATGGTACCTTAGTAGAATATCCAGCATCAACAGTAAAACTAATGTATATGTATGCAGCAATAGATTGGTGCAAAAAACAAGGTCAATCAATTGATTGTCTCGATAGATATGTTCGACCTATGGTCGTAGTTTCGTCAAATTTAGATACAGGCTATGTTGTTGATGCTATAACAAATACAACAAATATTGAGGATTTAACTTCAACGAATGATACTCGTTGGTCTACTTGGCTCTATGAACGTTTATCAACTGAACGTTTATTAAAGGAACTTAACGTCTATGAAAATCAAATAATTCGAAGTAAAACATATCCGACCAATTCAGGCCAATTACCAATCGGTAGCGAATCTGTGCTACTTCGAACTCCTTATTCCAGTAATCATTTACAATCATGTTGTACAGCATCTTTTATGCTCTATCTAATGCAAACACGTCCTCAAAATGAACTGCAATATATGAAACCTATGCTTTATCGTACATTAGAAAGTGATCATACAACGTTTGGTAGCGGTTTACCAGCTGGTACCATACTTTATTCAAAATCTGGCTATGCCTATGATACAGTTGAAGAAATAGCTTATATGATATTACCGAATGGAAAAGAAATCATTCTTTCTGCGTTTAGCAATGGCTATCAAAGAGGTGCAAGTGATTATTATATTCTTGGTCGTTTTGCTGAAATGGTTCTTGCTAAATTTTCACTTAATTCTCCATCAACCATAATATTTACGACGGATAATCCAGATATTTATACTTGTTCAAATTATTCAATCAACTATACATCATCACTTCCAAAAGATAACATCGGACAATCCTTAATCGAATTCAATAATTCGTGTATTATTCATCCGACTTTATCTGAACGTGGCGTTTATACGGTATCAATATGGAATCCGTCATTTTTTGATTCATCGATGAGTGTGAACGCTCGATTGAATGTTGCTGTAACAGATGCATATAATATTACAGATGGAGACGATGGATACATCTATGATCAACAAAATAGTTTCTCGCGTTGGATTTCCGTTGGAGATTTTCTACTGAATCCGGGACGTCAAAATGTTTATTTGAAATCATTAAATCAAAAATCAGTTTTTAATGCTATTCGATTTTCCAAACATCCACCGTTAACCATTGGCACAAATACTCATTCCAAGTCTTCGATACTGATTTCATATGAGAATTTTATTTACTTCAGCTTTCTATGTCTTCAAATTCGATCTATACTTTATTGATTATCATTGATTTTTTTCTATTCAAAAGAAATAAAATCTAATCCAACAACAATCAGAGTATGAAGGAGATTTCACATGACGTTGTCCTGAAAGAATCAAATGCAACTGAGTTCATCAGTCAATAGGCTCTGCGTCAACACTAATTACTATAAAAATAGTAAATTATCATTGTTCCCTGTATATATGATAGATTTTCTATTAAACATGATTTATCTATTCAAC
Source organism: Rotaria magnacalcarata (assembly GCA_900239745.1). NCBI lineage: Eukaryota > Metazoa > Rotifera > Eurotatoria > Philodinida > Philodinidae > Rotaria > Rotaria magnacalcarata. The sequence goes on from OENM01000176.1 coordinate 25,555, forward strand.
AGATGACTAATCCTACTTATGCAATTGAAGTCATGATTTTTCCTGCACACCGCAAAATAAATAGTTTGTATGAATTATCGATTGGTATTTATTTTTCATTTTGACTAACAAATATGCATAATAGTAACTACATATATTGACACTGTTCAATCTAGAAAATCATAGAGGGCACCGAAGAAAAGAGCATTTGATATTTATCTACAAGAAAAATGGATGGTTAACATTTTATTTTTATTTTTTGAGGTTAATATAATCATTAATTCTACCACAACGGTTTTATTGCTTCTAGCCTACGAATTTCATCAGATAAACATATTTTACACAGTCACAATGCATTTAAACTGTTCATCATTTATTTTATTCATTAAATATAAATTGAATTAAATGTTACGACACTCATGTTTTATTTTTACAATTACAAATAATATAGAAATTAAACTATTGTCGTTTTTGATAAGTCCAATAGAAACAAAGAATTGTTCAATCAATGAATTCTTTATCGTCATCGTGGGATCTTTCCATAAATATAAAAGCGACACATTTTTATAAAAAGAAATTTGTTTTTTTGTAGTTATTCTCAGCGATCACAGTTTATTTTATAAGCACCAAGACTATACATAATAATTATACATTTATCTGTTGTTTGAGTATGGTAATGTGGGCATGTGTCATTCTTTGTTCATTAGAGTTCTCTTTAAAAATATATCAAATTCGTCGGGTGCATCAGCATAAACCTTAAAAATACAGAAAACAAAAATAAAATAGTAGAGAAATGTTTTTTTTTCTTTGTAATTTACATGATGGCCCGCGTCGTTAATTGTATCTATAAATACATTATCACGTTTGCCTTGAGCTATCCAAGAAGAATCAATTTCAATCCATGATTGTCCACCATGAAGAAAATGTATTGGAATTCGTTCATCAATTAAATGTATTCGATCAATCATAGGATCTGAAAATATTGAAAAATAGTATTTAACTAACAGTAAAACAGTTGCACGAAAATACTCACTTTTTGACCAAGCAAGAAGATCACTTATTGTTCGAAAACCTTCTTCACCAGTCGGCAATTGAGCATTACAATGATATAAATATTCTAATACTCTATCATCATCAAATAACTTTTGAAATTTAACACGTAAATCTTGTCGAAGATATTTCATTATGTGAACACCTAATCAAATACAAAATGTAACTATCAACAGAAAAAGAAAACGAGAAATTCATTCGCTTTTGTTTTATCTCTTACCAAACGGTCCGGCAACGCGAAGTCCAGCAAGTGGAGAAAATTTCATCATGACTGATGAAAAAGACCGTAACCATGGTGGTATACGTTGCATGGGTGATGTTTGCCAATTATCTGGCTTATGACCGAAACCCCATGGGTCAACTAAGATAATTTGTACGATATATTGCGGATAACGAATAGCATAGGCAGCAGTTAGAAAGCCACCAAAACTATGGCCAAGTATTATAAATGGTTCATTTAATCCAATATTTATTCTCCATTCTTCGATCATCTCAACAAATTGTTGTTCGGCTTCAATTGGGTCACGACTAAATACTGGTCGGCTGCTATGTGCAAAACCGGGTAGATCAAAAGCATAAACCGGTCGATCAAGACATAATTGATCGAGATTTAAACTCCATAAACCGACACCACCACCAAATCCATGAATAAGTACAACAGGAATATTGGCCGATGTCAAATTTGCACAAATCGACCAAATTTTTTGTGTATTATTTACAATAGGAATATAACGACCTTGAAATTGTGATTTTAATGTTTCAAATATTTTCATTTCAGCACGTGCTAATTGTTCGGGACCACTATTTTTCCATGAAAGTCGTTTTAATGTTTCAATTGTACGAAAACGACTAAAATAGTAGATTCAATGAATTGTTTTTGAATATAAGAAAAAAAGTTGTTATATTAAATTTTCAACGATTATCAATTTTTAACATCATGTTTCGAATGGAATTAGAAGTTAAAGCAAAGCTTATCGGTCTAGTGTTATAATCCTGAAGCTAAATTTTTTGTTTTATTTTCATTTTAAAAATTCACTTCGTCATAGTTGACCTTGTAAAAGCTTTTAATTAAATCTAAATATTATGGTAAGAGGAACGGTTTCGATTGGGTAAATCCCCGAGGTTATTTAGGAAGTTTTTGAACAAATCGTCACGAAACAATAGTAACATAGGATGTGACCGGATGCACGGATATTACCCTTCATGCACATGCACATTTACAATCTAATCAGCAAAAGTTTAGATGCACAAATATTCTTTCTTGAAACATAACACAACTAGACACTATTTAGAGTCGATTCAAAACGAAAATTCTTTTAAATTTATCTTGTAAGAATATCTAATGAGCAAGAAATACATCAAGATAAGAAAAACTTATTATTATTCTAATACATGTAGGCTTTCATTCAAGGATTAAATTAAGTTGTCAGAAAGATTACTATTAATACTTATTGAAGTCAATGATCAGTTTTATTACATTCGCACAAGCCATTCCATGAATATATAACCTTTTGTGATCGCTACAGTGCAATAATTTTTAATTTGATATTTATCCGTGTATAGAAATCATTATTCATCTTTCGATGTCTTCGTGCAGTATTAATTTGAGACGAACCATCTTTATCAGGTCGCGTGCGTTTATAAAAATATACATCTATCAAAACTCTTTTCTTTTCAGAAACATACCTATGAATAGTTATTTGATCCAAACGAGAATAAAATTCTAAAATTTTTGATAAGAAATAACTCGGTCTAATTACTAAATACTCAAAATACAACAATGCCGATTTCTTTCGTTAGATATACGAACCTAGGCAACGAAGTTTTTTTCTTAGTAGATTCTGTTGGTAATTGTTCTATAGGAGAGTTTTGATTATTTAAATTTTCATGAATAAGTGCCATTGAAATCATTTCATCAATTGCATTCGAAGGTGATGTCAATTGTTCATCCGGAGACAATAAAAGTTCATTCGTCGTCGCCATCGTTTTCTCGTTATTATCTAAAATATCACTCGTTTTATTTTTTTTTATTCACTCGAGAAGATCAGAAGAAAAAAACATATCACTCGTTTTCAAAAATATTAAAATCTAAATAAAACAAGAAAATTACAAAATCTACATACATCGAAGTATATTATAGACGATATTGCAACTGCAATGTACATGAAACAATAATTACGAATTGAAAAACTATAACACTTGATTGTAGGAACCAATCATATTTTTGTTAAAATACATCTGACTGAAATGTTCATTTGGAATCTATTGCATATTTCTTACTGTGAAAGTTTTGCCGTAGTTATAGTGCTATCAGCCGATGCTAATGTGGGAATATTTTGCGGTAAATCACTTAATAGGTCACTCATTACTTCATGAAATTGAATTGGCCTTTCCATAAAAAAGAAATGTGCCGCACTATGAATAGTCTACAATGGACAGAAGTATAACATTGGCTTCGTTTGACTTTGGTTTTTGCTTACTTTAATAGAAGTATTAGTTGAACCACGCTGAAGAAGAATTTGGTGTGCAGCTGTATTATCAATATTTGTACGTGAACCATAAATAAATACGAGCGGAATGTCATCTGATATACTTTCTATGCGTGTATGATCCGATTGAACTATAGGATCTTTTGCCCAGCCATACCATGATGCAATTGCTTGAAAACCTAAATCGCCACTGTTTTCGTTTTCAAAAAAAAACAAAAACAGAATATTTTATTATGATTTGGTAGGTTATAATAGGGTACCTTGCTGGTTGAGTATTAACATAATATAAATATTTATAAAGTGCGTTCGACTTTTTAGCTGACTGCTCGATTGGTGACAAACGTTTCCAACGTGGTGCAAATATTTTTAACAATGGCAAACCTAAATAATCAATAAGAAAGTTTTGTTCGAGCATTAACTTTCATTTTTATTCATAATCAACTTGCTAGTCTTGTTAGTTAATTAAATCAAATATTTGTGAGTCAAGCGAAAACTTTTCTTATTAAACTATGAAGATAAAATTAAAAATTTTAAGCAGTTCTTTAATCGATGTTTACAAGATGCTCATAAATCAAAAGCTCGATAAAATATTTTCCTTTTCTAATGACTCGATTTAGTTACATTGGAATGATATGTTTTTTAATCAACAGAATCGAGAGAAACAAACCTATCAAAATTATAAATTCCACGAAACTGTAATAAATGAGACAACACCTTAAACTTTCAATATATGTGTCCATACACGCTACCCGTAACCAGATGAAAATTAGATTTACGAACTGGATAACGAAAGCTTCAATTTGATTCGACGTGTCTCGTCTTATTAACATTCATCTTCATTTTAAGGTGAAACAAGAATATCGAGAATTCTTTATAATTGGAGGCCTTGCTGTTTCTATACACGATTAACTAAGCATTGAGCTCAATGCGTCGTACGCAACTTCTAATAATATTCTTTACTTATAAATAAAATCTTTCTAGTCTGTCTTTTAATGCATTCCATTCAGAAAGAAGCACTCATGAAAGCAAAGGTTTTAAGAAAACTAATCTATGACAAACACAGTAGAGATTCCTAGAAACAAATATCTATATGAAAGCAAATGATGGCTTCAGAAACATCAGTAATGCATAGTTGACAGAGCTTTTAGCATTATTTTTACTAAATGAAATATATATTCACCTAAAGGTCCAAGATAACGGAATGCAGAAAATGATGTCAATTTTTGCATAAGACGTGCAAGCATGTTTATCCAAAATGGTATACTTAAATGCAATTGATTTTCATCGGGTTTCTGATTGAATCCCCATGGATCAAGAAGAATTAACTTCTTAATAAATTCTCCATATTTCATCGCGTATACAGTAGCTAAATAAGCACCGAAACCATGTCCAATTAAATAGAATTTTGTTTGTAAACCAACAGCTATACGCCAATCTTCAATTGTTTCGACAAATTTTGTTTCAGCATTTATTGAATTTGTCTGATCGAAATTCGGTCGCGATGACCTACCAAAACCAATTATATCAAACATGTACAACGGATGGCGTGCACTTAAAAAATCTATATTTAGTATCCATATACCACTAGCACAACCAAAATCATGTATAAGTACAATGGGAATAGTGGTTTTTGATGGATTTAAACTTTTAACTGTCCAAATTAGATTACCACCACTAAGAAAAATATTTAACAGAAAGAAAATATTTTACGTCTGACAACTTACCGGATATGTATGTATTCACCGTGATATTGTCTCTTTAAATCTAAAAATGTCTATCCGTCAACAAAAGAGAATAATATTAATGATTAAAATACTTTGATATAGTTGTTCTTCTGCTTTAGCAAGTAAGTATGGTGAAATAGAGAGAAAATTTTTTATAACATTTAATATGCTCCATGAATTCGAATCGGTTCTAAACAAGTCAAAAGAAAGAAACGACAAATATTTGTCTTTTAAATGTAATATTTGACAACAAATAAAGTTCGAAACAGTCCTCACGTTGTTGTTGATGTTATTGGTGGTATTGGTTCATTTTGATTTTTAGAGAGACTGGTATTTGATCGTTGATCAGCAACAAATTGTATCCGATCATAATTATACTCATCATTATTATAGGATTCATCCTCTTCAGTAATACTCGATGTGTTGCCTATCATTGTTTTACAGTATTAAGTTCTGCATAAACATATAGCAATCTAAAATTATATATTTACGTACGTAGGAATTCAATGTAAATGCTTGGTCTACTAATATTTGATTTTTACTCATAGTACTCGTGAATAATGGACCATATGATTTTTATTTTCGACGTTTCATCAAAAGACGAAGCGAAAACACGATTAAGTACGTACTCTCATTTTACATGAGTTCTTGTTTTTCTAGTGAATCACGATTTCGGCGCGGCAACTTATTATGAAGCTTTTATCTTTCTTATGCATTTCTATTGGTTAAAATGTAAACCACTAAAATCAATGTTATTAATCACACAAACTCGTAGCGCTAATGATCTCTCATTGTTTACTTCTTTTTTTTTTGCTTGTTTTGTTTCATTATTGAACTTCGCCTATCCAGTTATTTATCTAGTTAGCAATCGAATAAAGAAACATGTCAACGAAACCAACTAGTGTACCATTAAAACAAGATTTTAGTCATTTAAAAACTGGCCGAATTAATTTAACTATTTTACGCGATTCAATTCTTCAACAAATCAAACGTTGTACAAATCAATTTTATACGGAAAAAAGTAATCTACCAAAACAATTCACTAAAGAAAAATGTGTGGTTATCGACGATGATCTTAAAAATCTTCTTGGCCATATTCAAGCATTAAATGAACTTGGCGCAAGTGATATTCGAATATTTAAAGAACGTCAACATGATACATCAGATTATAAGATAACACTATTTATTGTTCGACCAAAGCCTATCTATATGGAAATTATTGCTAATATGATTAAAGATGAAATGAATAAATTAAAACAATTAAAAACAAAAGAAATAGTTTCAAAACAATACGGCATTATATTTGTTCCACGGCAATCACGTGTTTGTGAAGAAAAATTAAAAGAAAGAGGTGTACTAGGTGATATTATCATTGATGAACTTAATTTAGATTTTTTGCCTATGGATACAGATTTATTATCCATGGAATCGTATGATTGTTTTCGAGATTTATATTTAAATAAAGATACGACGCCAATATTTAATCTCGCACATGGTCTTATTACATTACAACAATTGTACGGCATCATTCCAAATGTATTTGTTAAAGGTGATAAAGCAAAGCAATGCTATGATAGTATGATGAGAATGCAACGTGAAGTTCCTGATAATGAAAAAAAAGTGCCAACACAAATTGAAAATCTTATTTTAATTGATCGATCTATTGATTTCATCACACCTATGATGATACCGGGAACGTACGAAGCTTTACTCGATGAAGTTTTCGGTAAGATTATAGGAGAAATGGTGAACATTTTGTTTTCTTTTGCTGTGTAAAACTTCTGCTGCAATACCTAACTAATGAAGAGTGATAGAGTAATGCTTTTAATATATTTGTTGTAGTCAACCATTCATGTTCGATTGGGATAGTAGGAATTTCTTTTAACTCATGATTTTCGAACCGCTATATTTTTCATAATTAATTCCGTCGCCTTTCAAATAAAACGATAGATTTCCATGTTCAGATCAGAAGCGAAAATTCCTCAAGAAAACTTTCCCATGAATCAACATATAGAATAGTATTTTGAAATTATGTTGCTTTAGGTATTCAATTCAACCGTATTGAAGTTCCAACAGCATCGTTTAGTCCTGATTTTCGTGAAGTTCAAAAACTTGATGTAGCTACACAAGATAAAGTTGCTGTTCGCCTATTAACAACCGATAAATTGTATTCTGATACACGTTATTTACATATGATATCCGTTGGTAAAACTCTACAAGAAGGTGCTCGTGCTCAACGACAATTGCGTACTGATTTCGATACTAATTTTTCTGGTTCAACATCAAATATTCAAGGTAGAAAACTAGCTGAGCTACGTGAATTTGTAACTCGAATGTCAAATCAAAATGCTAAAACTCAAACATTATCAACACATCTTGAATTAGCATATTGTATAAAACAAGAATTAACGGCAACCTATGATATGTATTTAGCTAATCAATTAGCAATGTTATTTTCTCCTATATTACAAGATGCTTTACGTCAAATCGATGAGCGTATAGCTTGGAAAGATAATATATTTTGTATATTACGTTATTTAGCTGTCATAACGCACGCATTAGGTACACAATTGAAACGTAAAGATTATGATTTGATAAAAAGAGATATTATTCAAACATTTGGTTTACAATATCTTGTTTTAATTCATGCACTTGAACAAGTTGGGATATTATTAGTACCGGATACGATTAAAACTGCATCATCGCTTAAAACCACTGAAACATATTTTGATCGTTTAAAACGTGAATTTAATCTTTTACAAGATGATCAAACCGTGAGTGTTACTGATCCACAAGATATTCACTATATTTATTATCAATATGCTCCATTATGTGTGCGTTTAATTGAAAAAATTGTTTTTCAAGCAACCAATAATATTCAAGATACAATGAATATTTTACCTGGTGTATCACTTATTGATACACAACAAGTACCAATGGAATTAAAACGTCATCGACAGGGTTCAACAGCATCAATTAGTTCATTAAATAAAACAACTAAACCGCAAGGCCAACTGCAGCAACAACAACAACAACAACAACAAAGTAGTGAATCAAAAGTGACCTTAGTTGTTTTTATTGGTGGTATAACATATGGAGAAATTGCAGCATTAAGGTTTTTAGCTGATCAAAATCATGATTTTGTTATTGCAACAACGCATTTTATTAATGGAACAAATCTAATGAAATCTTTAGTTGATGTATCAGCTTTACCTTTGTGATAAAAACAAAACAATATTTGATTGTCTTTCAAATCAATTTTTCCTTTCTTTTGTGTTATTAGCAATTCGAATGATTTAAAGCATCTATTTTATTTCCTTTTCAATTTTGCAAAATTCATTTTAGATATTAACAGAATGGCTCATCAGATAAATCCTCATCAACAAAAATTAGCAGAAAAATTAACAATTCTCAATGATCGAGGCATTGGAATGTTAACAAGAATATTTAATATTAAAAAAGTAAATTATTTATTTTACCGTTTTCTTTGATTAGGAGTATAGAGTAACAGCAGCTGCTCGTAGAGACTTTATTGTTCTACTATTAGAAAGAGTAAAATATACAAAAGTATTCTTTTGAAAACGTACTTATTTCAGGCAATTTATCCATTGAAGGAGTATTAATATGAAACAGACTAGGAATCGTATAAACCGTAATATGCTTATCGGTATATTGAAGTTCAATTAACTAGTTACGTTTTTTTTTTTTTATGAGAATAGACTTCAGTGATTAGAAACTGTTACATGCATGAAGACCTCTACAATTCAAAAACGAAAACCTCCAAAAACTTTAATGAAGAGAATCTCTGTATTCGTGGTTAATCGAATCTAGTAGCGATAGATTAGAGCGGTGTATATAGATCAAAAACTGTTTCTAAAAAATGGAAGTTAGTCAGTCCTGTAATTCGAGATGCTTTAATGATATGCACAAGAAATTTCTTCATTTTAGGCATGCGCAGAAACAAAATCAAAACCTTCTTTTTTGTTGGATAAAAATCTCGAATCGGTACTTCGTCAAATACAAAAGAAATTTCCAGCTGTTGATAAAGTATGTGTAATCTATATTGAAATGAAACGAAAATTCTCATATTCTTGTATTCTACTAGAGTCAATTTCAAGCACTTACATCTATTAAAACAGATATAATCAAATCACTTGCAATATATTATTTTACATTTGTTGACCTTTTAGAATTTCGAGTAAGTTTTCATTTATTTCTTTCATCAAATTTTATTCTTATCAAATTCGGTCGTCTAGGATCATGTTACTGATTTATTAACTACTATTGATGCTTGTCAAGTTCATTTTGATATTGTATGTAGATAATCTTTTAGAGATAATTGCGGTTTCATAAAAGAGAATGACTTTCTTTCCAATTAATTTAGGCACTTAATTATGATCTGACAAAAGCATATTTAGATTTAATCTCAATCTATATATCACTTATGATCCTTTTATCACGTGTTGATGATCGGAAAATAGTTCTTGGTTTATATAACATAGCTACAGATTTAATACATGGTCATGGCGATGCAAGTTTTCCACGGCTTGGTCAGATGATAATTGATTATGAACAACCATTACGTAAATTACACGATGAATTTGTTCCTCATGTACGTTCAATAGGCGATGCTATACAATCGTTATCACCTGTTTATGATCGACGTACATGTAAAGTTTCTGATTGGCGTGCAAAGAATTTACTGAGTCTACTTGCTACATCTCAAACAGTTCATCTAATGGATACATCAGAAATTTTACCATGTGAATATTTATCACAAGAAACCATCGAACGTTGGATTATCTATACAATGATTGTATGTCCACAGCAACTTATAATGAATTCGAAATGTATGCAATTATTTGAGAAAGCTCTATCGAGCAGTTTTGTTCATGTACTTTATCGGGACGAATTATTATTAACACATCAATATTTACATCAAAATTTAGATATTTATAAATCATATAGACAATTAAAGTTAACTGAATTATTAAATGATACATTTAAAAGAGCTATTACAGAACAACCATTATATAGACGTGAACGACGAAAATATATTCGACCACAATTAAAAGAATTGGCGTTGGTCTTTGCTGATCAACCAGCATTACTGGGTAAGAAAGAAAACGTTTTCCATGGAAATTAATTATGCGCACAAACGTAGTCAGAGATCTTGAATCGATAATAAGTGTAACATTTCGTTAGCATTCGAAATAGAATTTAGTAACAACTGTTACATGTAAGACCCAAACTAGTTCATTTTCTCGATTCTCGAAAATAAGAGAAGGTTCTCTCAAGCCATTTATGCCTTAACAACCGAGAGAGAGATAAGAGTGTGCCATTAGGTTTTCTACTTTCATAACGAACGATTGTACAACTGTGCTGGATTTATCTGTCTCAAAGTGAATCTTGCCAAATGTATTAATAACTTTTTTTTTTTTTACATAATTATAACTATTTATTTTTTATGAGAGTATACTAATATTCATATTTTAGGTCCAAAACTATTAACAGCTTTTACAGCACTAAGTTTAGCACGCGATGAAATCGTTTGGTTACTACGGCATGGTGAAAATTTTCCGGTTAAACTTCAAAAAGAAACAAATAAAAAGGCAGCTGGTACCACACGCGACGATTATAGTGATCGAACATTTCCAGAATTTTTATTTTACATCGGTAAGTTCTTTCTTTTTGTGGTGGTGGTTGTTGTTGTCATCTTTAATTTTAATTATTGATGTTTATTTCAGAGGAACTTCGTCATTTGATTACAATCTATTCTTCTGTAATAAAACAATATTACATTGAATGTCTATCAACATTGGATTCAAATGATTTACAATCAAATATAAAAAATTTGAACATGTCATGTACCGAAGATGAATCAATACTGTTAACATCATTCTATAATACAATAACAACATTAGCAACATCAACAAGTGCAGATTTACGTGCATTACGACTTGATTGGTTTCGTATGCAAGCATATACAAGTGTAACGAAAAAATCTTCATTATCGTCAATTTCACTTTCACACAATGAAAATTTTGCTCAAATAATGAATTCAATTGCTTTTCATTCAAAATGCGTCGACGATATTGAAACGTTATTGTATGAAACAAGTGATTTGTCAATATTTTATTTTTATTTGACGCAATTTGATCACTTATTTTCATCGTGTATTTATTATCCATCACAAATACGTTATGCTATTGCTTTTCCATTGATATGTCAACATTTTATAAATGCAACACATGAATTATGTCCAGAAGAACGACAACAAATTGGAGATTTAAGTTTAAAAAGTTCTCATGCTTTTATTGATGAAATATGTAAACAAATTAAAAGTACAGTCTCTGAAATTGCTAATGAATATTTTCTTATGAATGAACAGGTAACATTTGAAAAGAAATTTATTTTTATTTACAATTGATAGTCTTTTCCTTATTGATCTTCTGCATTGTTTTGATATGAGGACAAACTATTCAGAAAATCTATATGCGTTTTTTGTTGTTGTTGTTGTTGTCTACCTATGACTACATATCTATCGTAGAATTGCTTATTATAATTTAGTCTTCATTAGAAGAAAAAAAAAGAATATAAAGATTTGATATTTTTAGTATCTCTATATAAGCAGAGATTGAGATCGAACTTCTAGAACTTAAACACATAATCACCAGGGAGTAATTCGGTACTTGCAAATTGTTTTTTTTTAAAGATCTGTTAGTGTGTATTATGTACAGAATTCAAAAAAGCTGTTCATCCGAATCATGGGTTTTCTAATAGAATTCTATTTTCATTTTAGCTTTTACCGAAAAATGCAGTTATATCTCGTCTACGGAAAAAGGCACCAGCTGAACAATTATCTAAGAAGCATAGCTCGTCGTCTAAACATGAAGCAAGCACTGGTCAAAATGGTACATCGGTTAAAATACCATTGCCAGGTGATGAATCACGTCGATCCAATCGTCGTGATATGACCAAAACAGATAAATTAATGATGGTACTCAATGAATTATGTTTTTCTATATCCTATCGAAAACAGATAACAATATGGGAACATAAATTTTTACCAAATGAATATTTAATATCACATTTAGAAAATCGTTTTAATAAATCTCTATCCGAAATGGTTAATTATCGTCCACCGGCTATGGAAATAGCTAAACCATCAGAATTATTATCATCGGTGGAATCCTATATGGATATTTTAACATTAGTTGAATCTCATTGTCAGATAGATACAACAAGAATATTTAATGAAGTTCTATTACAACAAAGTCAGCCATTAGATAGCGCAGGAAATGAAACAATAACATCTTTATATACACATTGGTTTCTTGAAGTACTTGTGAAACGTATCACCATGGGTACTATTGTTTATTCACCTATTCGTCGATCGTTTGTTAGTATTCATCAACAAGATTTAACATTACCATTTGATCCTGAAGAATATGCTTCATTTAATGAATTAAGAGCATTGGTGGAATTAATTAAACCATGTAAGATTTATACTTATATATTTCAATTGACTATTAGCGGAAAGGTTCATGTCGGTTCGATAGTGAAGATATTTTCTTAGAAACTAGATTAAAAGAAAAATAGTAGTCAACTGATAATTCTATATAAGAAAAAAAAATAATACGCGATTACACAGGAAAAGTTTCTTTTATTGTGCCTGATGTCAATATGCTCTAAGCTGTATATAATTCTATTAAATGTTTCAATTTCAAATTAAATTTCATCAGATTAAAATCAAATCAGTCTATTGTAGATTGAATGGCTGAAATTTTTTTATAAGATGAAAAAAATTCAAGCTTTGAGAGCTTTCAAAAAAATGCATAATCGTACCTATGAAGACTGAACTCTGAATGAAAGTTTAGTTGGATTAGGAGCTATTTCATCACGGAGAAATTCTTTCAATTCAAGAAGAGTATCACTGTTATTCTGAGCTCAGATAGTTAAATTTGTGTTTAACTATCGCTGTAGCGTTAAGTTATAACTATAAGTGTGTGGAGAAAAAAGAAATGCAGTTACCGGAGAAGCTCGTAATATACGTATATCCAATGGCGATTAACTAAAAATATTGCTTCTATAATTTGTTTGCTTTTTTCCTTTGAAGACGGTTGTAAATATTTATGTGAAATGATTCTTTATCGTTGTGTACAACAAATAAATGAAATTCGAAAATTAACTCATAGTCAACGTGATCTATTAAATAATCTTCGTATCAATTTCGATAAACCAGCTCAAATGAAACTTTATTTAAAACAACTTGAACATGTCGATCTACTTCTGCAACGTGTTATATTAATTGGCGTTTTATTACAATTAAAGAGTCTTATCGAAGACGCTCTTGAAGATGTCTTATGTAAACGTATGCCATTTCTAATGGTAACATTAGAACATTTTTATTCTCAATATAAAACAACAACATTTTCCAATGATCCTCAACATCATTTACTTATCAACGAAATGATTTCATCGACAGGAACATCGACAATAATCGATTCAACATTATGTCAAGCATTAATCAATCAGAAAAATTCTATGAATAACAATAACACAACTGCATCGGATCAAACACCATCCATCAATGAATCCGACGAATATATACTTTCATGTTTAATTATGGTTTATATAGCTGTTGCATTGCCACGTTTAGCAAGACTTGAATCAACAAAATATATAGTTGCATTAGATGCCCACGCGAATAATTGTCATTGTTTAATACGCGCAATAAATACATTAATAACAACATTCTTTTTTGAACATGGTCAACGACATATTGAAGATCGTTGTAAAGAATTTCTTGCATTAGCATCATCGAGTTTATTGCGTCTAATCGATGTTGATAGCGGACAAAATAATAAATATTCAAGTACAAGTAACAACTCAACATCGAATAATTCCAATGGCTTATCGAATGATATTATACATAAAGAAGCGACATATATACTACTCGAACAATTCGTTAATCAATGTCCATATTTAACACGTGATTTACTTGAAACATGTTTTCCATCGAGTGTTTTACGTAATGCTTTTTTTATTATTTCAAGTAATATCGAATGAACGAAAAGCTTCTGTCAGATAACCTAAATCATATTGCTTGTTTGTTTTTTTCGTTTGTATAATAATAATCATCAGCTTATTTGTTAGATATTTGTTGTGTTGTTTCCTTTTTCTTTTTGACGTGTATTCTATCTTATTGGCTTCTTTTTTATACTTACATGTATACTATACATCTTATTTAAATATCGATAAACAATACTCATGCGATTTGAAAACAATGGATTGTCCCATTCTCTTACTTGTTTTTTGCTAGCATGAGAGAACTGATAAAAAGATGCAAAGTTTATGTGAGAAATACTTCGAGTTTTGTTTCTGTCGACTAGAATTATCACAAATGAACAAAAAAAGAACAGTAGGAAATATCGATTATTGACACTAAGATAAAACAAGTTCATTCTGCAACGAAAGACAAGAAATGATAAAATACTAATGCTTATATACTAATCTAGAAATCTTAGTGTCGATTAAAAAATTCTTATTTTTAGATAATACGTAGGTTTCAGTGGAATGAACAAAGTCTTAAGATTATTCGAATCGACAATCTTCTTGGATGGAAATCTTAATATAACATTCTCTCTATCGTTCGTCATCAGTATAGGATCTTCTTCTTCTTTTCTTCTACTATGTTCGCTTTATTTTTTAACAGAGAAGGCGTCGAGATTGTTGATATGACAAGTGTATGTCGGACATCTAGAACACCACAAGGAAAATCACGAATTTAATTTATCGAAAGTCGTATTTTTACTTAACGAATAAATCTGAGTTTCGATTGAAGAGATTTTTGTTGAATATCGTACATATGAACGGTGACTTTTTCAGTTAGAAGATATATCTGCTGTTTCTATGAAATTCTTCAATCGAATTAATAATCAACTAATGGAAAATTCTAATGTCTACCTAGTTAAGTTATTCACAACATGACGTCATTATATCGATTTTATGTGTTGAGCGCTGTCAGAAGATCCGAGACAATTATTTTAGCAATTTGTTTAACCGGGAACATTTGTCCCATAGTAACGTTATTATATTCTGGTCTATACTACCTCTTGTAAAAATAATATGCATGATGAATCAATATCAACGACGAAACCAAACGTTTGACTATTCTTCTATTCTCGCTCTACAGGTATTGTTGCTTGTAAAAAGTACTGTAGTATCATAGAGATTAGTTTCTATACTGTAAACGAATAAAAAAAAAGGAGTTACACCGTTTTCTGATCGTTCCACACAAAAATTCTAATGATTCTCCATTCGGTCAAGTTCGTATAGAATTAACGAACTTATTTTCTAGATACTTTCGAAGGAACGATGATTTATGTGAGACCACAGGGTGGATTCAGACAAGAATATAAAGTAGTTTAGAAACGTTTAGTCAAATATTGTATGGATTGCAACAGGAAACAAGTCATTACATACTGTGCATTTGTGAAAATGAATAAAACATCGCAAAAAAAGCAATATTTATTCTTGTTTTTATGTCCTCAGTAACCCAATATATAGCTATGTAATTATATAACGTGTTTTTCTTCCTTTTCATAGATGAAATAATCACGACATAGACATTCATACAATTGAATATGTCTACACCATTTTTCGATACATTACCGGTTGAAATTCTTTACCGCCTATTTGATAATCTCGACGTTCAAACTATTTTTATATCACTTCGTTATGTTTGCAAACGCTTTTATTTAACCACAAATACATATAATCGATATAATTTTAATTTTAAATCAATAGCTAAACCTTATTTTCATCTCATCTGTCAAATTATACCATCGGAAAATGTCATTTCACTTACGCTATCGGACGAAGATAAAACACGAGGTCAAATTCAATTATTTTTGGAATTATTTCGCATTGAACAATTTACTAGACTTCAATCACTAACTCTTCTTGAAATTAGCGAAACTTACCTAAATATATTTTCAAAATATATTATTGCTTCGTCATTAAAATCTGTTTCGATCAGTACACAGATTGTAAATAATCGTGAAAATATAACTCCATCTCTCCTATCGTCGGCTATTGGACATTATAGTATTCAAAATCTTGATTTGAGTATATGGGCTAAAGATTGGAGAGATCTACAATGGCCTATCAATTGTACATTGAAATGTCTTCGATTCGTAAACAGTATAACAATAAAACAATTTTGTCTTATTCTTCGACAGTTTCCTAATTTACGAACTCTTACTTTAAAACAAGTTGATGCATCCGATAATGATAATTATTCCCATGATATATCATCTTCACAATTATCATCACTGATATTCGAAGATGGTTTTATAGAAGTAAAAAAATTTGAAAAATGTATTTTATTAACGCCTTCATTAACTTACTTGCGATTAACTGGTACTGGATCCTTATTTAATTCATCATTCGATGGTTTTCAATGGGAAAAATTGATTCAAACAAAGCTAAATTGTTTGGAAAAGTTTGACGTCTTCCTTCATATTCTAACGCCTAGTAATTATCGTTCTCGTAATATAGAAATTCTTATCAACTCATTTAGAACATCATTTTGGATCAATCGTATGAATTGTTCTATAACTTGTGATTATATTACTAATTCACATAAAATTATATTATATACTCTACCCATATGTACTACTCGTTTTATGTACCTTGTTGATTTTAAAAAGATTTCCTCATCAAATTTTACAAGACAAATCAATCAACACGATATGGATTATGTACAGAAATTACAAATACAATTAACAAAAGATATAAATTTCATATCAAAAGAAAAGGTAGCAAATATTTTTGAAGACAATTATTCTAATGCTAACTAATTTTGAAAAGCATAGTTTCTATATACAATCGACTATAGACGTTATGTATTATTTTAAACAAATTCACATAATCTTTTGAAGATATGTGACTCCCGTAAAACAATCAATTAACAGTGAAGTAGCATATTGTCGGTTCACTTGTATCAGAGTTTAATACATGAATTGTAAAGAAATTCTAAAAGAAAACCTAAATTAGAAAGTTGATCAATTTGCTTAAAATTAAAAAAACGAGTATTTCGCTTTTTTATTGGTGTAAAACCAAGGGAAACAGATCATGATGTAACCACTAAGACGTATAAAAATATGCTGACAATTAACTTCATAGAGAGACGTATTTACTTTTGAAAATATTTGCCATGCGTTTCATACAGAAAGATATTATTTTTTATAGCCTATCACATAGAAATCCTTTTTTCCAGACAATGCTTTATCTAGTATCTGGATAAATGTTTATTTCTGCATAGCTAGCTGTACTGATAATCATATTGAATAAAACGTTTTTTTTTCTTAGAATGAATCATCTAATCTTGTTTTATTTCGTAATGTTACAAATCTTACAATTGAAAACAATGGCGAATGGCCACAAGCTTCATTACAATTTCTTTCAACGATTTGTGATCTCTCGCATATTACAAAACTATCGCTATCTGTTAATTTTACTCCTGAAAATATGTTAAATACTGTTACAAATATAAGTCTATTATTTGATAAAACCCTCAATCTTCGTTCATTATTATTATTTGATTATTGGGCCGCAGATAATTGTATGAAACGTATGAAAACAATATGTTCAATCATATCTCGTAATATAAAACATTTGAAAATTCGTGTAAAAAATCTCGATGATATTAAATATATTCTTGAACATCTTGAACATTTAACAAGTGTAACTTTTGAATATGCACAAATATTAACAATAAATCGTGAAGATTTTATTGAATTCTTAGCAACGTTAACAAGAATTTCATCATTATGGGATAATCAATATGCTTTACATGTCTGGCTTGGAAATAAGAAAAACATTCTCTAGGAAAGATTTTCTGTTTAATTTATTGTTTTAAGTAAATAAAAAATCTCTATTGAAAACACGCAAGAGATCTCCACTCACATCATTTTGAGAAACTCATTAATCAATCATCTATATAAAAATTCACAGAGAAAAAGGCGCGCTAACACATTAAGTAGTTCACAATAAATCTCGGCAAAACCAGTCATTTAATCAAACCAAACATCATCGGAATTTTTTGTTCTGTCTATTGTTTTTTGAAAAAAACTCATCTCATCTTATCATGGTAAGTAGGCACATATGCAACATGAATTTCAATAAAAAAACAAAAAAGAATAGAAAAATCTTTTTACTCAATTCAATTAGCGTGAATGTCTTTCTATTCATATTGGTCAATGTGGTGTACAAATTGGAAATGCATGTTGGGAATTATATTGTCTCGAACATGGAATACAACCTGATGGACAAATGCCAACTGATTGTACTCTTGGATCGGGTGATGATTCATTTCAAACGTTTTTTGCTGAGACAGGAGCAGGAAAATGTGAGATATGATTTCAAAATTTAAAGTTTAAATAAATTAGATTGTTTAACTTCATTAGATGTACCTCGAACAGTTTTTGTTGATCTTGAACCAACAGTTATTGGTAGGACTCGTTTAATTAGTAAATCGATTAGGATCTTATTTTTTTCCTTGAATAGATGAAGTACGAACGGGTACTTATCGTCAATTATTTCATCCTGAAACACTCATTTCGGGCAAAGAAGATGCAGCAAATAATTATGCACGTGGTCGCTATACCGTGGGAAAAGAAATCATCGATTTAGTACTTGATCGTATCCGAAAATTAGCCGATCAATGTTCTGGTCTATTGGGTTTTTTTGTTTTTCATAGTTTTGGTGGTGGAACTGGTTCAGGTTTGTTTAGTTTTGAAGAAAAACTCGATTAAATTTGTTACTCAATAGGTTTTACTTCATTACTTGTTGAGCGATTGGCTGTTGATTATGGAAAAAAATCTAAACTCGAATTTGCTGTTTATCCAGCTCCACGTATTGCAACTGCAGTTGTCGAACCATACAATTCTATTCTTGGTGAGTTCAGTTAACAATATTTTATTTTTGTAGTTCACGAACATGTGTTGCTTTATTTGTTCTAGTTACACATAGTACATTTGAAAATTCAGATTGTTGCTTTTGTATTGATAATGAAGCTGTTTATGATGTATGTCGACGAAATCTTGATCTTGAAAAGCCAACTTATACAAACGTTAATCGTATTATGGTAAACAAGACTAGAATGTCGAAGAGAAAAAAAAATAAATTCTATTTAGGCGCAAGTTATTTCATCGATAACTGCTTCATTACGTTTCGATGGTGCTATTAATGTTGATCTTACTGAATTTCAAACGAATCTTGTGCCATATCCACGTATTCATTTTCCTCTGACAACATATGCTCCAATTATTTCAGCTGAAAAAGCTTATCATGAGCAATTAACAACATCGGAAGTCACATCAGCTCTATTCGAACCGGGAAATCAATTAGTTAAATGTGATCCAAGACATGGTAACTAAGAATATATAAAAAAAAAAGAAAGTTTGAAACTTTAATTATCTATTTAGGTAAATATATGGCTTGTTGTATTCTCTATCGAGGTGATGTAGTACCGAAAGATATTAATGGTAAACAATTCTTTACTTGTTATTTCTAATCGAGATAGTTTTTATTGCTTATTCTATAGCTACGATTTCAACATTAAAAGCAAATCGAAATATTCAATTTGTTGATTGGTGTCCGACTGGTGAGAAAGAATTCTAAAGAAGTCAGCATGTAATTAAACTAATTTAAAATGTAGGTTTTAAAATTGGTATTAATTATCAACCGCCAACAGTTGTACCTGGTGGTGACCTAGCAAAAGTTCAACGTGCTGCTTGTGTAAGATAATCATTTTATGGTGATAATAATTATTTACATTTTTCTCATCGATTTAGATGATGGCAAATACAACAGCCATTGCTGGTAGGTTTTTTGAAAATATATATTTGTGTTTCTTCTGATAGAATTGTTTTCTTTGTGTTGCATATTTGCAGAAGCATGGGCGCGTCTTGATCATAAATTTGATTTACTCTATGCAAAACGAGCATTTGTTCATCATTATGTTGGTGAAGGTATGGAAGAAGGTGAATTCAGGTATGATTGAAAATAAAACAAGTTGATTTTGTTTTATAGTATTTAGTTTTCTTGTCTTTTTAATTTGTTTTAGTGAAGCACGGGAAGATTTGGCAATGTTAGAAAAAGATTATGAAGAAGTCGGAGCTGATACAGCGCCGGCAGAAGGCGAAGAAGAAGGTGAATATTAGACATTATTTATGATTTTTATTATTATTTTCTCTGTATGTGATTTTATGTCGTCTGTTTTACTCTCTAAGTGAAAAAATAAAATAAAATTGAGTTTTAAACTAATGCATTTCTATTAGGTCTTAATGTTTGACTTTTCGTATTTCATCAATAAGCCATGGCTGGGCATAATATGGTCGGGTTGGAACATCTGCTGATGTACCATAACGAGAACGAAATGCTCGTGGATCACTTTCGGCTCCTTTATCCGTAAAAGCCAGTTTAACACCGGGTTTAGCTCGATTTTCACGTATAATTAATGTTGGTTCATCAGCATTGATATTCGTTTGAGTCAAATGATATTCTGGCGTGCACCAATAATCGGCTCCTATAGATTGTCATAGAAATAGGAGAAGAAGAAAAAGATGAGACAAATTAGAGCAAGAATATCAAACCTAAAGGAAAATGTGTTTCGTATTGTTGAGGGTAAGCAGGTACATTAACTGGCCTATAGAAGGAAAAACAAATAATATAATCCTCTGCGCTATCCGATTAATGTAGAAAGAGTTTTGCTAAAATTACCAAGGATCAAGTCCAACTTGTGCAACATATGGCTGAAGATGAGCTTGATTAGGAAGATAGGTAGGTGGTGCTCCATATCCTATAATGATTTTGTAATAATACAAGAGTTTGTTTCAACAACAAAAAGACAAATTGATGAGTATCTACCAGGAAATGGTGGTGTTGGATTGTTGTTATAATACATAAAAGTATCTAGCATATTTGGAACTCGTGTTCGATCCACCATGATGATCTTACGATTGAAAACAAAAAAACAGAATAATATTTGATTGTTCTTCTATTCAGTCGACTTTCTTTTTTCTGCAGACATTTTTAAAGGTAAAATGCGTTGCTATGGATTGATCATCATATTGGCGGAGGTTGTAGTAACTCGCATCTAACAACAACATACAGTAAAATCAATCATAGTTTTTTTTTTTTTTGAAGACTACAAGTTCATTCTCGATTATTGGAATCATACGAAATCTTTTTTTTATCAATTTTATTGTCATCCATTGTCTAATCTTTTGAAAGAACATAATTGTCACTGTTGTATGTGATTGTAAGAAGAATATTCTTCTACGAGATTGTGATACAATGTTCGATTCAAACTTGAAAAAAAGACAACGTAAATTTATTTATGATCATTCAGTTTAAAACAAAAGATTTTGAATTGCTATGAAATTTATGTTTTTGTTTTCCCACTAGTGATGCGAAAATAAGTTTGACATATCGAAAGTATGTTCATAAATTTTAAAACTCGTATTCATAACGCAAATGAATTGGTTAATTCGATGACAAATCTATATGTTTACAAGCGTAAAATTTGATCGTATTGTTAAAAATTATTACAAGAGAAGGTTAGATCCAAAGAAGAAAAATATACATCTCGTAGAAGTCGTCCATTATTTTATTGCATAATTTGTATTGAACATTGCTACTTGTCATTATGCTAATATCGATCATTCTATATGAAACATAACAATCATTTCTATTCTACAATAATCTTCAATGTCCCATCTGTCTCTTTTTCTTTCTCAATCAATAATTCAGTTAATATTTTTACTGTACGTTCTACCAATCAAATAATATATTTAAGAGATCAACGCCTTTGAGAACTTATGTTACTATCTAGTACTTCGCATTTATTCTCTCTATCTTTTTATTGCTAATACTTGTAACATGTCAATATTCTCTCTTTCTCTCTTCCACTTATTCACTCAGACTAATTTCTTTCTTGCTTCTTATTTAATCAACTTGTCGATCTCGATCTTCTGTCTGTATGTCTGCCTCTTTTCTAATAACCATCGATTGACGACAAGAAATGAAAGCAAGTGAACGAGCAAGTTACTGGATCGGAAATGAGAAGGAGAAAAAAGAAGAAGAAGAAAACGCATAAATATAGTTAGAAAAAAAGGCGTTCACATTAGCTTGCATTCTTTTTATTGTATGTGTATGTGTGCGTGAAATATTAATGATGCGTAAAATCGTTTCGGCAGTGTGAATACGCGCTTGCGCTTTCTTGTCAAGTGTAGAAAGACACTCGAACAGGCTTCTTAAACAAGAAGATGCTTATTTCCGTTTCACGCACATTCAACATAAAGCGTAATTATATGTATATATATATATATATATGAATGTGTGTGTGTGTTCAATAGAATAACTACTGCATCAATGTGAGTAATCAACATCTGGCATCGGACATGAGATCAATCACATTTAGCTCTTTCTTATTTTGTCCAAGCCAGGTGTGATGCGTAGATTGTCTTGAAACAATTTTAGGGTTCTCGATTCGTTTTTTTTCTGCGTCTTTAACGTCTAGAACTAGCTTTTGACTGTATATTCTGTCTCTCTCTCTCTCTCTCT